>JAUMHA010407759.1:0-10898 GCA_032359765.1 Saxidomus gigantea | reverse complement strand
TCATCAAGTATGTTATTAAATAAGATCAGTTGAGAACCTGCCGATGGGTATTTGACTATCTGATTATTAGCAACACAGTTTGCAAAATTGACATGCAACCTATCTCCCCGAGAAGATATTTCGGAATTGAAATTCCATTTTTCACATTTTCATCCGTATGCTCTCTCTAAACATGTGGCTTTTCTTGCGAAGTGTCGGTTCGTGTCTTAGTTTGTAAATTGATTATTGGGTTATTGCAAAACGTTCAATAATTTCGCAGGTCAGAGCAAGGAAGACAGGACAAGATTATGAAATTCCACAGAAAGGTGCTCTTTAAAAGTAATAGAACGTACTTAGAAATGTTGCCGAAAACGAATTATAATGAATGTTTGTCACAGAAGCACGCATGGTTTAAAAACGGATTGCATTATTATTTACTGTTAGTAAAGATATCTTTGTCAATTTGGAAGTTTAGTATTTAACATTATCCAGTTTGTATATGTCCGCATTACACGATGAAATTTCAAAATATGCTTTAAATGTTTTTGCATTGTGTTAATGAGTTTTTCCATGCTGGTTTATTTATTCAGCGTGAGGTTTAATTTTTCAGTTTCCTCTAGATTAGTTAGATCCTCCTTAATACATTGTGTATTACTTGACTTTGTAACTTTTTGTTTTATTTCGTTTTTTTTTCTAAATTTCATTGCAATTATGCCCGTTTTAAATAAGTGACTTCTATTTAAAATGCCATCAAATATTGAATTGCATTGAAAAGCGGAACAAATGACTTAGTGTTAATGAAGTCTCAATTTCGGACGATTATTTATCTTGGTGGAAATATAAAATTATTCAAGTATGAAAGAGACCCACAGTCATACCAGTTGTCGAATGTCCCAATGAGTCAACGTATTTCTGTCTCTAAATACTGAAACAAATTTGAACGCATTTATCTTATACTCAGTTGCAAAAGAAATTGTGCACTTTCTTTATTTCTCCATTTTGATGAAACGTATTGGTCTCAATTTCGAACACTAACTTTATACGTGTACACAATTTTGCTATCGATTGAATGTGCTGTCAATGCACATGCAATTGAGCATAAATAGCTCTAAATTTTGATGCCAAACATCATATATTTCTGTTAAAAGTAATACATAAAATTAACAAAAACCTAAGTGCACACGCTCTTTTGCAACAGAGTATATGTTGTATTGAATTGTTTCGGGCTTTTTATGACTTTTAAATTCCTGTTGTATCTAATTACTGATTTTAAACAACTGTTAAATTACTTCCATAACTGATTTATAATCTATCTTAACACTTTGTAAAGTCCAAGTAGAGAATTATATTATACTTTGGAAAAAAATAGTTCGTTACCGATTTTCGATAGTATACATTAGTAAACGTATATAATAGATCACGGGTATTGTATAACATAATGTCGGACTAAAGTTTTAGGCCATGGCATAAAACACAATGAATGAGAGAGGAAATAAGAATGATGAAAGAATAAATTGCAAGACGGTGAAGGGATTTTTTGTGTACAGTGGTATTGTGTACATATAAATATATTTTACGACCAACAAAAATACGAAACAGAAACATGTAAAACAGAGAGTGAAAGTATGATGTAAAAGAGAAAGGCGAGTAGTGAATATGTATATTACTAGGGATACAAATATACAAAAAAGAGTGACAGAAATTGAACAAATAGAGGCATTGTAAGAGATTAAAAATAAAATATGTATGTAAATGCGAATGACAGGGCATGGCTGAACAATAAATAGGGCCCGGCAAGCATGAAGTTGACAGTTAGCTGCCTAACAAACTGATTCTTTTAACACATTTTTTGTATATGAGTAAATTATTCAGTTACACAACTTTAAGTAACAAATTGTTTTCTTTCTTTTATTAAGTTATTTGTTAAGAAAACGGCCACTTGATTTCGAAATGTCTCAAACATATTAGACAATATGGATATAATTGTTAAATATTCTTCAAGTATTGTTTTACACTAATTGTCAGCAGCTACAGAACGTTTCATATGTCAAGTTCATTGTATTGTTAAGTATTACTTAGCCTTTCAACAAGTCAACTAATATATAAAACTTTTCATTATTTACATGGCCGTCTTTTTACAAGTAACTCAGACATTAACCAAGTAAAGAAACTACGAGGCAAAGTGGTTCAAGCGTTAATGTACGCTGGCAATGTGTGTCTGGTCTGAATGCTCGCACACATTTTAGCTACTCGCATTTTACACAATGTTTCTGAACAATCATTATCTTTGGACAAAGCTGATTGGGCATTGCAGTCAGCTAAAACAAAACTCCTCAACCTTTTTAGGTTCCGGTTAGCATGGGAATCATGCTTGAGTCTTGGCAAGTTAACCAGAGAAGAAATCACATGGTCACCCGGGACTGTACACAATCTAAACAACAAATTCAATGTGAAATTCAAGTTAAACTACCTTGCAAGGAATCCCTGTGGCTGACAAAGTATTTAAGATGAACAAAATTCAGCCTTAGGTTTAATCTGTTTCATGTTCCAACTTGAAAGAAAGCATAACTTTCAGTTGTCAAAAATACAGATTGTGCTATTCAAACGAATATACGGGAACAAATCCTCATCTCGGGAAACCGAAAAAAACAGTCTGGGAAAAAATGCAATAATTATAGATGTATGGGTCATTACTTTTCTAGAAATGCAATCAGATGTTAGCGGCTGCGTATTCCCTTTGTATATCTAATAACGCGTTATATAAGCATTTCTAGTTTGACAGATAAGTTGGGGAAATTTGTATTCTGTCCTGTCCTCCAGACGAAACTTTAATAATTATAAGTAACCTAATTTTCAATGTATATTTTGTCAGGGGAAAACCGATAGCCAAATGTTTCTGCTTCTTGTCCAGGTTAAAGATATTAAATGAATATGTGCAATGTAAAGTTTTAGAAAACTTTTTTCAAATCAAATACTATGTTAGCGTTAAGTAAAGTGATCAAATAGGGTTCTGTAAACTGTCTGATTTGTTATGTTAACGTAACATTCGGTGAGGCTTAGTTTCACATTTAAAACAAACATACACGCATTTAGTATAAAACTAAAATTTGGTGTAAATTAATAAATAATAAATAAAATGAAAATCTTTATTTCCAGAAAGTAACACAAATAGACATTAATACGAAATCGTACATATATCACAATTTCATTGTGGCCTTCCATAAATACACACAAACAAAAGTACAATGATTGGTGTGATTACGTAGTAATTAGATCATTCGTTGTTGTTACAAGCACCCGCATTACAATGTAAGTTCGTATTATTTCAATTTATTCTCCATTTTAAATGATAATATGATCAAAAACATATTTACATCTCACAGAAAAAAAAACATCAGAAAATAACAGTTTTATACACTATGGCACAGTAGTTTATTAATAATTTCAAAGAAATGTTTCCTGGACTGACCGCAACACATACTGTTCATGATACGTTATCACAATTATTTTCAAAAACATGCAGTGTAAGATTTCCCTACACATTTGCGTGGAGAGTTTCTTATCCTAAAACATAGTTACCAAAGAGGTTGTCTTATTTTCTTGTATGGTGTTGTATTAGAATTCCATTATTAACAGTATTATCGTATGGGTAAGATTCTAAAAAAATCATATCTATTTATGTGGTCTCTCTCTACCAAAAAAGCTGGAACGTTAGAGCAATCGTGCTTACAAGATTTGATCCACTGATCTGTCTGTAAAAAGAAAGATATTCATCAAATATTTGTTTCAAGTAGTGATTCTTTTAGAAAATATGTTTCACTGAATTAAACAGGATTTGATATATGAGATATTTCTCTTTAATCATATTTTCATATAAATTAGAATGCAGTGATTAAAACATCATCTGATGAAAAGTGCAGTGGCATATTTAAGTCTTTAATCCCATGATCGTTCATTGATACAAATGTCTGTTTGAATTGGCATACTAGGATTATATAGATGACCGAATGGTAATCAAGTTTCGCTATTTTCATACGACTAAATGGAGACATAAAATTATCTCAGCATGGTTAAACAAACTAAGTAATAATTTGAGAGTACCTCTCCAATGTAATATTTCTTCAGACATAGAAAATGACGAATTACCCTGTAAGCTGGTGTATTTCCCGCCACAGATATCTCTCAAGGGACTGAAACAAATTTGAACGCAATCAGTTATACCAGATACAATTTAATCTGAAATTTTGTAATGATAGATAGAAGTAAGTAATGTACAACCGTCAGACATTCGTGGCACTGAAAAGTCAGCGGAATTAGTTTAATTCTCAAACACATTTTAAGGTATGTCTGTTCTGACCTATGCAGTTTATAAAGCGGTCGTTTGCTGGCGAACGCCTCAATAAAAACGAGAAAGTTTGGCTGGAATCCGATCACCAGAGACAAGTAATGCCAGATTGTATCTTTGCTTTCTTGGTGATACGCACAGTTCTGTCTAAATGATTAAAACACGAAAGTTTAGTTTGATGTTTCATGACAGAAAAAAACTTTAAATGTAACAATATCTCTCACGTACACAATTTAAGCATCTCGGATATATACGGTATTATTCTACCGGAGCAAAAACAATGTAGCTATTTTCACAAAAATATATATTCAAATACTAAGTTTAAATTTGGTAAAAAAATCTATCTATCACGTTGTAGATAATTGGCCAAAAATGACTGAACTTAGTTGAAGCCCAGGCAATCCAGTTTAACTTGAAATGTTTGCACACTCGACCGTCTTTTAGTATTTTAGCACTAAAGATTATTGTGTAGTTCTCAAATCTACAGTCGAGTTTCTAGACTAGGAGGCAAAGTCTATTAGTTAAACGCATAATTAAAACGAATATAATGTCACTGAAAATCAACTGATTTAGAAACAAAGAATTGCAACTATTATATATAAGTACAGTTTGCTTAGTTTTAGACTGTTAAAGTATTTAATTTGGTTTATATCATAGTTGGGCAAGACAAAGTTAAATTGCCTTTGTATGAAATATATTTTTCTCCTGTATTATATTCACGGTGGGGAATCACGTGATCAAAATAATCTCTAAACAAAAGTAAATCTTGGAAAAATGTTAGAAAATAATGAAAGCCGTTCAGCTGTAAATATAAAATGTAGCCTATCTTATTGCAACATAACAGTATTCAAGAACTACACTGGTCTCAATCATAGTCACCTTCCGATTGTGCGAAACTGACATAACTTATTTTTGAAGTGTTCAGCATAATCAGAGGATGACTATGATTGAGACCTGTGTAGTTCTATAATACTTCCATGTTGCCATACGATAGGCTATATTTTTAATTTACAGCTAAACGGCTTTCATTATTTTCTAATATTTTTCATAAATGTAATTTTGTTTAGAGATTATTTTGATCATGTGATTCCCCACCGTGATATTACCAATACTCAAATAACAAATTTACGTTCCATTGTGCAAGATCATGACATTTACTTTCGCCTTGTTCCCTACGGTAATTTTATATGTGTGATTGTAAGTATAACAGTGTGTCACATTAATAGATGACTTGGCAGTAGCACGGTATTATATTGAATGGATTATAAATGTTATATTTCCGGAGCGATGAGGTGATAATGAAAATAGATCATATCCCTATAAATTGAATTAGAATAATTTACTTGCAGAACAATATCCTTACATAGTGAACCGAGTCTGATTACTTTTATCTCCAAGACAACATCATTTTACCTGTGTTCTGCGTTACTTTCGTTGGATTCTAAAATCATCTCCAAAAGTTTTAATAGTTTAATTGTGTTTAGAAAATATGTCATCCTATCCATTTTTAGAAAGATATTTTAATCTCTAAATAATGAAATAAAACAGGTGATGATTATCATGACTTTAGAAAGAAAAAGATCAATAATTAAATAAGAAAGTTCATCTTAAATTTACAACAGAGCTTAAAAGTAGGATGGTTACTAAGAGATATTTTTGTTTGCCTGGCGGTATATTTCTTTTGTCATAATGAGCCCAATCGTGTGTTAAGATTAATTTGCTCAGAGATTTGAAAGATCTATTTTAGTAATACATGGTACACCATTGTTTAAAACATATGACCGCTGTGATATCGAAATGTTAACACCTATTAATATACTAGTTTAATATATGGGCCAATTTCGATGTATCGTTTTCAACTTGCAGCTATCAGGGCTTGTGTTTGATAGTGTACGTATTTATAACCCTCTGTGTGACTGACATTTCGCAACCATATATTTCGGTAAACAGATATAACTTTGAGGAAATTGCTTATTTTCTCCCGAGTTTACAAATAATGTTGTTAAGCAAACATTTTCAAATACTAAAAGATAATGAGAAATTAGACGAAACTCGCGCTAAAATGCATCTATTGATGTCTTAAACCGCCTAAATATTTATACCCGCCGACAGCAAATAGTACAAATTGTGTCATTTACGAACATTTTCATTTATTTTCTGTCCTTGGAGGTAATAAGTGTTCGGGTTATAAGGCTCAACGTCACCAGCTAAAACGAAAACAAAACAATCAGCTACACGCACAATATATCATTTAACATAGATATAATTCAAAACGACAAAATGGAATTCAAAGCGAACTTTGCGGTTTATACCTTAAACTGTATATTGGGCCCTACAAACAACTAATTTAAAACTAATATTATAGTGGTCGCCTTAATCTCCAGCTGAGTCCAAATTCTGAAAATCTGTACAAAATTGGAAAGACTTAAGTGTAGTGAATAGTTTATACGAATGTATTTTAGTTCGATCACAAAGAAAGCTCCGTAGCTTTTTTTTATCGTTCTCAAACACTCATTCCAGATGTCATCACGCTCGCGAGAGAGAATCGCGAGCGTGAGGCCTCGAGTTTTTCATCGCTGCTACCCATTTACGTCTGGATAGACTGAGGCACGTGTTGTATCACTGTCTTTGCCCCTTGACACACCTCGTGCTTGGGCTGGGATTCGAACTCGGGACCTCCAGTACCGGAGGCGAACACCCTAACCACTGAGCTAATGAGACCCACTCTATAGAAAAGTGTATACACGCCTCTTAACGGCAGTTTTTATACATACCTTATCTTACTACCATGCAACAAAATAATAACTGAAATGAAATTCAACAACTTATTCTATGTATTCGTTGAATGTAAAGACACTGCAAAAATACATACCACACCAATCTGGGTAACACGTATCGTAATTGATTTTTAATAATATTTGCCGGTCCATAGGTACATATTAAAAAGCGTCTTTCTTCAACTTCATAGTTTGTCGGGTCGTACCGATTATAGCCTCTTTAGAGGATGGTGGACCTAATAAGCACAATTACAAACAAACCTCATAGTTTGTGCCGGGTGGTATGGACTGTAGGCTCCAATATCAATAATGATTTCAATATAGTTGGTCAGACTTTGGTTCATATATCAGTTAGTTAAATAGTATACATTTTTGATTAACAGAAATTGAATGATTTGGATTGTTGTTGACTTATTGTCCTCTTTCAAGTGTATTTCAGTAAATAGTTAAAGTTGTAGGTCAGTACATTCATTTATTATTGCAATGATTAAACTGTTTAAACGGATTAAACATAAATGTTTTCTTTAGCTCTGAAAATTGAAGGGTTTAAATGTATGTTCAAGACTTATTATACTGCATCAACATAAGTTAATTAACGGCAAAACAACGCCGCCTTTTTAATTTCATCCCTTAACCTAACAAACCTGTGGAGTATTTCGCGGGTTTGATTTGACTGGCAATCCTAATAACATCTATCTGCATTTTAGGCATATTTCAGGGAACTTTTTAGTGAAGCATAACCGGATCATAAACTGATCTAAATGCATGTAATCGTTCAAATAATCCTTCTTGATTTGCTGCTTGTCTCAGGTAAATTAAATGTTATGAGTTTCAAAACGTTTTTCGCCAGATTATTTGTAGAATGTAGAACATCTTAAAACAGAGAAGAAAACAGGGAGCTGTTCCTACTAATTCAGAGCATTTGATAAATTAAGACTTAATATACTTAAGTCACAGTACGAATAGGTGGGAGCTATTAACGAACATTTCTTGACTCTGACTAGGTCACAAACTGCTTTAGAAAATTTTGAAAGTTATTCTTTGTTCTTTTCCCACATACACGTTTTCAATGCAATATTTTCGAATCAGCTATCTTGTTGCGGAAGTAATTTATCCGTAACAATCGGATATGATAAAAGTTTCTATATCTGTTGCATCTACATGTTTTGTAATGGCGGTCTATTGAATGCAATATAATGTTCTTATAAAGGTGAGTTGAAATGTCAGATACCTTCGTATCGAAGACGTAGTGATATAAATGCGAAACAAATTAAGTAACCTTTTCTACAAACCTAAAGACGACTTAATATACCTTTTATCGCAATTAACATACAAAATTTAAAGATAACATGATTGTAAATTCAGGACATACCATTACCTTCATACTGAAACAACGTTTATTGTTTTGGGTTTCTGGAAATAATTCAAATTTACGTTATTATTTCAAATACCTCGTTACATCTCTCACGGAATCAATCACTGCCGCAATTATTCCGAGAATTTCCTCTTATGGAAACTTTAAATTGAATTTACTTTTTTATAATTCTAAAGCATAACATCTCACCGTTTCAGATGTCTACGAGTTTGTATCATTACTGTCTTGTGCAGATCTAGTCTGAGACATTTTTATATGTTGCAGAACATGTTGTTCCTTTGCAAAATTGAAACATACAAGGTCTTTACCAAAGCTTTTCTCTGATTGGCTCATATTTATTGTTCCATGGGAGATTATCTTACGGTATAGTCGGATAGAGGTCCGTATGAACCCTGAGTATCACAGTCTTAAATATTTTAATTGAACTTCCACCCCATATAACAAACAAAATGACAGCAAATGATTGAGGAAAATAGAATTCGTTAAAACGGGGGACAAAATTAGTATGTATAAAATATTGTTCGAAGAACTGGCAACACTGAAAAGTCACGCTGGTAGACAAAATCACGATAATCTAATCCTTGGCACTACTGATATTGACATATGCTATGACAGTGCAACAAAATTAACCCAAAATGCAATGACAGACAATGTAAAAGAATGTTTGAATTCCTTTGGAACAATTCTCAGATATTATAAATTGCGGGGTTAGAAATGATTCATTTGATATCTAAATTTCTTATCTTATTAAATCTAGTTGCGTTTTAATTATCAAAGATAAAAACAATGATTGTGTGTTGAATATGTTTTATGTTATCCTGATGAAACATTACAGAGAAACATTTTTCTAATAGTAATCTAGATAAACAAGAAAAAGTGAACTAAGGGAACAAAATCTTGGATAACAGTTACATAAAAAACGAAACTGGTACATTTTATTATAAAGAATGGTTTGAAAGATGTAGATCTATTACATATTTAGAACACAGTATTAACTATTTCTACAAGTTTGAGGATTTTGAGTTTCTGTATAACGCAGACGATATAGACTTTTTTGGTTTAGTTCATTTCGTATAAAATGTATAGAAAATATCGTAATTTCAAATCTTAATGAAAAATGACGTTCTTTGTTTATTGAGTGGAGTTAAGAGGAAAACTTGAAATTTTGAAAGGCATCAGATAATCTCAGCCAAGAAGCTTTTTCTTTAAATTCGATCCATTAAACTCAGTGGTGAACATTCCGATGGATCTTCGACTATCTGAATAAAAAAACACATTCTGAATAAAAAACTGGCATGCAACGGATCTCCTAAAGTCAAGACGATATAATAGAATTGCAATTTTAGTTTATTACCATTTTATACTCATGCCATCTCTAAAGATGCGCATTTTCTTGAAAAGTGCTTGATCGAGATGAGGAAATTAAATCTTAATCTGTTATTTGGATGATTGGGTTAGTGCTTAAACGGATACTCCTTTCACAGATCAGTGCAAGGAAGATAGGATAGGAAAGCATATTTCATCCGAAATGTGCTCTTTCGAAATACTTGTTACAAGTGTTGCCGGAAACAAATTATTATCAAAGGTTGTCACGGAACACGCGCGTGGTCAGGTCGGTCGCTTCGATAAACAATGGGTTGTTCGTTTTATCATTTTCTTTTAGAATGGGTATATTTTTATATTTTGGGCATTGACTATTATTCAGTTTGTACCTTCTGCGATAAAACGATGTATCAAATTTGAAAATTTGCTTTAAATGTGTTGACAGTGCGTTAATTTTCTTCGAGAGATTTTATCGTGGAATATTTTTCAGCGCGAGGCTTTTCTAGTCTGGTTTTTCTTGTCTTGTTATGTCCGTCTTAATCAATGTATATTAACTTGTTTTCTTATAACGTATTGGATTTTGATGTTTTCACATTTCATTAAGGCCGTTTTAAGGTGCGTGTGAATTCATATTCAAAACATCATTTCAATATTAAATTCATTGAAAAACTAAGTCGTGATACATTGGAAACATTTTTACATAAATTGTTCAAAGGATGTTTGCTTTTAGTCAAGCTTACAGGTATCCTGAATATTGTATTCATAAACGATTTCCTATATAAAATCGTATCATATTGTATTATCATTGACTTAAAGTTTTATTACTCTTCAAAATTACCATACTGGGTTATAGTCAAGAATTATGCTGAAATCAAAAAGAGGTTTTCAAAACATGTAAAAAAAAGTTTTACCAAGTTTTTTATGCTATTATAATGTTATTAATCAAGTGATTTTATATTAGCCTTGTTTTTTGTCCGAGGGTGGTCGTATTGGCCCAAGGCCGAAGGCCGAGGGCCAATACAACTGCCCGAGGACAAATAACAAGGCCAATATGAAATCACTTGATTAATGATAATTTTATTATTCAACTTTACAATAT
>JAUMHA010407758.1:0-22747 GCA_032359765.1 Saxidomus gigantea | reverse complement strand
TTGGGCAACCAGGATAGGGAAATCAAATTTTAAAAATACCTCCAGTGAAAATCTTACTTGAATTAAGCGCTAAGTGATTATAAATGAGTGTAAATGATCAGATGTTAAAGTTTCAAACAAATCTGTTACATGGTCAAATTCTAATTATACACCTTTAAATAATACAACACTGCATATATTTCAATCAAATACGTTTTGACAGCACTGGAAGCTTAACCGAAGTTTCGAATAAATCAAATAAAACGTTACTGAGATATCAGGCTGCATGCATCAGCAGCTTGCATACAAAACTTTAACCAAAATTTGAACAAGGGCCATAACTTGAATCAAATTTGATCAACAGGTATTTCACTTGACAGGCTCATACATTGTACCAATGAAACGTTTTTATAAAGTTCCAAATCAATCCAACTACAGCTTAACGTGAACCAAACGATGGTCATAATTTGAAATATATTCAGTCAATAGTGATCTAATTTGACTTTCTAATACCCCAGAAGATATTAATGAAGTTTTGAATCAATTCCATAACTTGATAATGAGAAATATGCATGTTAGTAGAGTGCATGAAAAACATTAAGCTAAATACCAGCAAGGGCCATAATTGTAATTAGATTAAGTTAATAGTTATCTAACTTGACTGACTGATACCCTTGATTGCTTTAACCAAAATTTCTTAGTCCAGCAAGAGCTACAATTTGGATAACATTCAGTCAAGACAACATTGCTTGTTTGATACCCCTGAACACTTGAGTTAAGTTTTTAAAATCAATCCCATATATGTGCATGATAGTAGCGTGCATGCAAACTTTTAACAAAAATTCCAACAATGGCTATACTTTGGACTAACTCTAATAAAGAGTTATTTACCTTGCTTGTGTGATACCCCTGAACACTTTTATCTATTTTTTAAGGCCAAATATTTTGTTTTTAAGGCCAACATGTTTTTTACGCCAACAATTGTATTTTTTTTAAAGCCAAACAAATGTTGTTTTTTCTTAAGGCCACATGAATTTTTTTTCTCAATCCAATAGAGCGATACTGGCCCTTTTGGGCCTCTTGTTCGAATAGTGGAGTAAAAATGACCAACATGGAGATTGACTGCTTAATGCAGGTGGCCGCTTAACTGAGGTGACCTCTTACACAGGTCTGACTCTACAATCCTTGAATTCTTTTCCAGGAGGCATCAGAGTCATTCATCAATGATGTTCTGGCGAGGCATAATTATTACAGAGCAATGTATGGTGTAAGTTTATATAATTCTATACCTGTACATGTATTTTAACGTATACAAATGTAATCCACTTTTGATTCTCAGTGGATATTTATTCAATCAGGTTGTTTTTAATCATCAAGCGTTTTTCTTTAGACTTAGAAATTTCAACAAAAACAAAGTGGTATTAGCACAGTAAATTTTGTATGTCATTTTTACTTTGTGTCATATACATGTACACATGTTATGTTTTGAACCATAGACTTGTCAAATGAAAATTCAGGTTGGATCTCTCAAAATCGATCCGGGGATAAGCAGTAAAGCCCAGGCATGGGCGAACTGGTTAGAGTTTACACTTACGTTAGCACATAATTCTGAGCTTCTGCAGTATGGTATTGGTGAGTATTTGAAGTATATGGGTGACCAGTCGGAAACAGGTATAGTGGCACAATAGTGAAAGAGATTTCTACATGAGTGATGTCACACAATTAGTATTTTGTTTCAGTATTAATATGTAAGTAACTAAAATACTACTGAAAGTATTATACATCATACATTGTTTTTAAGTCAAATTCATTAACATTCGTGATGAGCTAATAAAATGAAACTGAGCACACTTCATCACAATAAACGAAATATAGATGTACGTGACATTTTTTTCTGAACAAACAGCCAGTGCTAACAAGAGTTCTAGACATTAGATAGCTTTCGATACCGACATTTAGAACATGAAAACAAACGGTCTCCCCACATTATTCACAAGCCTGCGTGTAAACAAATGCACGCCCTGCAGAGTTGTGGTCCCAAAGATTTATTGCACCTGAACTTAGTTCTTCTTCTTCCGGGTAATAATGTAGCGCTCGATCTGGAACATTGCCGCTTATTTGTTTTAAACAACAATATGTTTAACATTGTGAAAACTGTTTAAAGCTTGTAACGGCACAGGTGTACAAAGGTGTAGATGCATGAGGCAGCTCTGCTTACATTTACATTGTTATTCTTATTCGAGTCTGAAGTAATAAATGTCCATGTCCAGTATGACATCTTTTATGTTGGCCTCAGGTTTGCACATAAATATGGTCATACAACTTCTAGTGGTTGGATCATGAATGTGATTATGTGGCCTCTGTCATGATGGACATAAGCCGGTTCATAAATGTGATTCTTTAGCCTCTGTTCTGATGAACACAGCCATGATACAACATTGATATAATTAAGTGATTTCTGCTATTGTCACGAAGCTCGGTTGTATATATAATTTTATGACGTCTCTTATAATGAACACAGGTTAGCTCCTATAATCAACTTTCACATAACAGGTTATTAAATGACTGAAACACCTACTCAACCTCTACATTTTAAACAGGTTCCATGGCTGTGGACAGCTTGTATGAAGTTGGGGCCAAAATGTATGCAGACGGTGGATATTGTTCAAGTACGGGTTTCCCACCTGCAGAAACTGGTATGAAGAAAATCTTTAAAGAATTTAAAAGTTGCAAAATTAACATACAGCGAACTCTTGCGATGCTAGTAAATTTGATAATCAATACAGAAAATTAAGTTGGCGCCAGTTGTGAGCTCGTATGTGGTATTTTAAGATTTAAAATTGGGGGCTTGCAGTTGAGCTACTTTGGTCAACTCTGAAGCACTTATACAATTCAATACAAATAGGTAGCCCTCAACTGTCCCTCAACTTTTGAAAGTCAGTTGGTTGAGCAACAGTTCAGCATCTGAACTAAATTAATATTTGGCAACAAGACAATATCACGGCATGCAAATACAATATGCATTTGCTTTTTGAAAGAATTTTGAAGGGAAGTAATAACTGATGGAAAAAACAGTTATGATACCATGGTGCCAAATAAAGCACAAGTTTGATCCATGTCAATAAATAATCTTGGTTCTTGATTCTTTTAACCAATTATCTGCATTTGTTTTGGAAATCTGACTTTTCAGTGGGGTAGGGCTATAGAAATTTGTTTTTGAAAAATTTGTCAAGACATACTTTCTCCTGTCACTGTCCGAATATATGTACATGTATTAGAAACTACCATAGAACTTTGATATTTCAATTTTAGGCCAATTCACACAAATTGTATGGAAGAATACTAAGTATATTGGCGTTGGAAAGGCAGGACCTTATTTAGTTCTTAACTACTATCCAGGGGGAAACATTCACGGACAATTCTTGGAAAATGTGTTGTGTCCAAACCAGTAATTAAATGAAAAATATGGCTTTGTTCCAAATAAACGATGAAAACTGTTATATGTTGACTTTTTCTATGAAACAACTTAGAACAACCTGAAGCATTGCATTCTAACATCTTCTTCAAATGTATTAGGGGCCACCTTAATTAAGTAGCCATCTGTCTTAAACAGCACATACTTCTGAGTCCTTATTAGTCATTATTTTATATGAAAAACACCTGTTTTAAGTAGTCCCTTACTTGAAAAGTTCACCTTTACTACATCCCTTGGTGGGTGTCTACAGACTGGTTTGAGAGGTATATATTTCACGAGCTTAAACTTTACATAATCAAATACAAATTGCCGGTATGTTATACAGATATAAACAATGTATGAATAGCTTTCAAATTGGGAGTTTGTATGGCCCAAGTCACAAACATGAACGCCTACAATTGACAGCCACATGACTGAGAATATATAAGTTTGCATAAAAAAGTTGTACTCATATGAAGTAAAAGGAAACTTATGTTTGCGGCTCCTCTTAATAAATATTTTGCTTTTGATTGGTCAGTGTAGAAGATAAACTCACTTCTACCCAATCAACACCGAGATATCTCAAATCGGAGACTGGTTTCTAGGGAAGGTTTTCCACCCTGAAACACTTCACAATGAATGTGTCAGATTGATTCTTTTGAGACCAATCTTCAAACCCAGCTACCAATATCTTTTATTTATTTTATACTAATGTATTTATTCTCGATTGGGAAGCAACTTCTTATAACCTAGATGTATCGCCCTCGAGACACATTCCAGGTGGAATCAATCTCGAAGAGAGAGAAGCAATGTGGATATATCTGTGTCTTGCCTAAAAGAACACAACCGCCATGGCACTAGTCGGGATTGAACCCGGTGTATTTCGGTAACTGGCCATTCCAAGGCTATACATGAAACTTTTGATCCAACCTTGGAATTTTTTCAATCAGTGTTTGTCTACATTATGTATGCATTGTCCTTTACTTTTGTACTTAACAAATGCGTTGCATTTTTACAAGTTAAATATAAGCTGAGTTGTGTACCTTGTCTGCTGCTTTTTCTCATAGCCGGAATAATTTAATTAATAATAAGTCTGGTTGTATGTGAACGCAGTGTTTGACGGTGTTTAGTAATTAATTTATAAATTTTATCTTTTAAAACCTAGCATAATATGAATGGTCAGTTTTGAAAATATCCTCAACCCTAGCATATGATTGATAATTTTGACAATATCCAAAACCCTAGCATATGGTAGGTCTGTTTTAACAATAGTTCCGCTTCCAGCCTATCAAGAGTCAGGGATTTGAGATGAATATTTTCTAAACCTACCCTTTTCTTTCTGCGCTTTGCTTTGTTTCTTCTGTTTCACTGCTTGTTGAGCAACATCCCCTGCATAAATGGGCAACACTTCTACGAATTACATTGCACTTCATTCACTTCTGCACTGTTTGCAGTCTGTAGTAAATGATAAAAAGTATGTACATGTACAGTTGAATCTGTGATAGTAATCACATTAGTTTAGAAGTCACCTGCCTTAAGCCGGCAGTATTCAATATTGTTTTATCCCGATTGCCATTTGTATATTCAATAATCTGTATTAAAACCGGATGGGCTGCTTATGATAGGATGTCTTGAAGAGGGGTGATAAAGTCAAACCCTGAAGTCAAACCCTGAATAACCTATAATTCATACGTAATATACTGCATGTACATGTACTATGAACCATTCTAAAGATATTAATTTTTTAATCAGCAAAATGACTTTTCAATGCAAAAACAAAATACTTGTACTAAGATCTTTCATTAAATTCATGAAAACACAAAGTTTATTTTTAAAATGTATATACATGTATACCGGGTGACTAGAGGAAGCATAGAGTACTATGGGAACAATGTTCTGAAACCCCTTGACAAGATTAGAATATTGGACAGGGTACGATGGTCATTATTGACCCGGTGTTCAGTAGGTTTTGATTTATTTGACCAGGCGACCTAGATTTTGATCCGATGTGACCAAATTATAACCAGACCTAGAGTTTTTCAAGACAAATATTCTTACCAATTTTCATTTCTCGAGTGTTTATCAGGGTTTTATCTATGATTTGACATAGTGACCTAGTTTCTGACAATGTGAGGCCAGTTTCTAAATTGGCCTAGAGTTCATCAAAACAAAAATACTGACTTTTCAAGACGATTTGGTAAAATAATTGGCGTCTGTAGTGTTCACAAGGTTTTTCTATTTGTTGACATGGTGACCTAGTTTTAGACCTCTCATGAACAAGTTTTGACTTAACTTAGAGTTCATTAAAACATACATTTTGACTATTTTTTAAGATGATTCATTGAGTATAAAATGTGGATTCTAGAGTGTTCACAATGCTTTTCTTTTATTTGACCCTGCGGCTTAGTTAATGACCCCAGGTGACCAAGTTTCAAACTTGATCTTAAAATCATCAAGACAAACATTTGAATAATTTCATACAGCAGACTATCGATATTATTAACTTAATTGCAATGCTCTCTAGCCCAATGTTAGGACTTTTTCTCAGTGTCGGTATTCCAATATTACCATGTTCTAGTATATTTCCTTATTTCATTTCAGCACTACATATATATTG
Organism: Saxidomus gigantea; assembly: GCA_032359765.1. Classification (NCBI taxonomy): domain Eukaryota; kingdom Metazoa; phylum Mollusca; class Bivalvia; order Venerida; family Veneridae; genus Saxidomus; species Saxidomus gigantea. The sequence goes on along the minus strand of JAUMHA010407758.1, from coordinate 16,697 downwards.
AGCTTACATAAGTTCTTTTTCCTTTACAGGAACACAATGCTCCATTAAGTTACATTCCCCATTTTAAGCTGAATTTGTTTTTCACGTTTCTGTCAAATTATTTTATTCTTACATCTCTGTTTTGACTAATAGTACCCATTTAAATTGATGACTGTTTCGGCGGCTATTTTGTTTTCCTTTCCGAAGGTTGGTTAATTTTATACTGCTAGGCCTCTATGGTGTTAACAAGATTAAGTGTGACCAGTACTTGAGTCAAAACAAGGGATGAACTATGAAATCTGCAGACAAATTCAGATGCAGCTGACAGGATTTGAATCCACAGCCATTTGGTGTGGAAGCGGATTCCCTGCCTATATTATTGTATGCATGAAAACCGGTGACCCTTGGGTGTGGTCAATTTGAATAAAAGCCATACAGGACCACTAAAGAAGGCCACACACTATATCTTCGCTCTAACAATGTGTTGTTTGAGAATAAGATTTTAAACAATTTCCTATATAAGTCTATGAAAAACAAATAACGACACGGAAAGTGTATGAAATTATTGATCTCAAGGGCAAGATTTGAACTAACTTGATAGAGGTGTACTAGCAAATGCTACATACGAGACATCTAAGTTATATGCTTTGTGGTTTCGAGAAAGAAATCCTTTATCTATATTGAAACCGGCGACCCTTGTGTGTGGTCAATTTTTACCTAGGGGCATAATTTCAAACAATGTACATGTTACACACAAATATCTAAGAACTAAAATAAGTGGTTTTGGAGAAGAGGAATTTTTAATGTTTTCCTGTTTAAGTATATGTATAACAAATTACCCCCGGGATGGCAAATATTTTTCAATTTTACGTACCATATATTTAAGCTTAAGATCTATGGTTTAGCAGAAGATAATATGTAAAGATGGTCCTATACAAGAAGGCCGTTTAAACACTTATTTTTAGCCATGGCGGCCATGTTGTGCAACGAATCAAAACGGTCTGAACAATTGTGGTAGAGGTTCAGAACATTTGTGCGAAATTATTTCACAATCTGATCAGCAGTTTAGGAAGATATGTCGTTTAAGGATTGATCTATTTTAGCCCTGGTTGAACAAATTTGGAAGATGGTCGCTCGAGGAACATTTATGTGAAATTATTATAAAATCGGACCTGCCGTTGACGAGATATTGTTGAAAGCTTTATTCTAATTTGGGCTCTGGCGGCTGCCTTGTCAAACGGAGCGGAAGGGCTTGAGCATCACCCGAAGAATATTTGTGTGAAAAAAGCATAATCTGACAAGCCGTTCGTTACATTGTAAGGAGATGAATTTTGAAGTTTTGACCAATATTGACCATAGGGGCATTATCTGAACTAATATGAAAGAGGTCCACTAGACGATGGCTCATGCCAAAGACATAATTTTTGGCCTTGTGCTTTTGGAGAATATGATTTTCAAAGAGTTTTTTATATTTTAGTACATGTAGCAATAAGGTTCAGTCAACCAGACCCATTTGGGGCCTCAATGTCTGCATGTTCCTTCCAAGTGTGATGATATTCCATGAAGTGGTTTAAGGGAAGAATTCCTTTGAAGCTAGTGTAGACGGACGGACAAACGAGTCGATTTCTACTTGCTTCCCGAAGTTCCTTCGGGGCAATAAAAAACACTCAAAACAAGTATTGTCTGAATTCATTTTAACTGGCACAGCAGAACTATGAATTATGGAAATGTCTTGCTAGAGGCTGATGGACGGTAGTGGGCTGTTACAGGATACTTTCCATCTGACCCACAGTATATCCAGTAATACTCCGATTGATGGAAACATGCGTATGGGATCACATCTGTATGAATACAAAAACGCATGATATACATAATATTATACATGTTCAATGGAATATTTGAGCTACAGTCCATGCTATATCAGTTTAAACAAAATAGGATATTAGCTGCATTGTATTAGCTGAGTTTGTGCATGTACATGTAATACGCACATACCGGTATTGTAGAGTGAAATGAGATGTCTATACCAGAGTACTCGAAGCTGAAATACCAGCGAGCTGAACATAGAAAGTGTTGTTTATGTACAATTTACTCTGAGTTGTTGTATGTAGACCATATCCATTGCATGCTATTGCAAATGTCTACAGTAGACTTGAATATTAGCATATAAACATGATCTGGACTAGTTTATAAATTTAGTTTACCGAACATCAACTCCGTGTTAGCAATCAACTTAAGTCTTATCAACCGCAAAAGATATTAATTATATTTATATTTTTAAGTTAAGACTACTAAATAATTGGATCACATTTTTTATCGCCATTATTGATATTGGAATGATTGTGGATAAATCAAGTCGTATACATGTATAGAATATTCAATCAGACGTACGCATTTAAGAAACAGACGCATATCACAGACGTTTAGAATTGACATAAGTTGTAACAGTGTGAACAACAATTAAGAAAGGTCGGTTGAAATACTGCAAGACAAAACATATATTTTGCAGCAGCTTTTGCAGGCAAGGTGTACAAGAAAAACTCTGAATAAAACACGGCTGTACAATATGTTCTAGCTATGTATTACGGTAAAAAATACTGATTGTTTAACAAACATACTTTACAGCTGGAATTACCTGTCTGATAATTGGTTGCTCCCCAAGCATCATAAAACATCGACTTGGTTTCGGGATGTTTCGGACACTTCTGAACATGAATCCAGCAACCGGCACCAGCAGTGCGAATAGCACCTGTCATGTATTTTGAAGTGATTATAGCAACCACTCTACAATGGTCTATTTCATAATACTTATGCAAACAAATTTCAGGAAACACTAGAAGATTTTTTGTTCTGGCGTCGCAATCGTCAAAATGTGTTCAATGAATTCTATATCATGATGTAGAACGACCTGTGTGAGTGCAAAACGCTTAACGGTAACAATACACGAAATGTAGGAAACATATGCCAGTCTAAATTTTACTACAAACGCTATCAAACCCGTGTGAACTGTCCATCTACTAGACTTGCATCAGGCGTTAGAATCACTACAGTAACTTCGTCTTTTCTGGACATTTTACAACATCTTCGCAATTGCTATATCCCTTAACTCTGTTGAGATGAGCTTTGATTGAGACGTATTTTTGATAGAGATACTTATTTTAAATGTAAAAAGAGTTTAAGAGACAAAAGACCTCTCAATCTCGACATACTTTTATCAGTCTATCCATCTACCTATACTCATTTAAAACTCTACGCAAAATTCGACTCCACGGATGATTGACATTCCAGGATGATGAAGAGGTGAAAATATGTCGTTTGGGTGTGTTCGCACACATAAAAGTAAATTGCAAATTATTCTAAGCTAGAAACTGTAATAGATGATTCCAAAAAATACTTAGAAAGTGCAGAATATATTTTTGGTTTATACATCACATTTCATTTTTATTTTCGAATGTACTTTCTTATCTACATGTACATTTTCGAACACTGAATATACATTTTTATTCATTTTAATTTTTCCTGCATGCTACGCACTTTATCGTTGTTTCGAGATTGTTGCGCGTATGATTAAAAGAGGGTGAATGATGTGAAAGTTATAATTTTATATTGTCGGTTGTCATCTAACGGAAATTCAAACGAAATATATTTAATCATTTGATTTAGTAGTTTATAATAAACAATATCATATCAAGTATTTAGTTATGCATAAAAAGGTCTTTTATTCCAAGGACAACTGATAAATTGTATTGGAATGATCATGTCAGGCTTGGTGTAGGGGTACGAATTCGTAAAATGACACAAAACTTTAGTCGATGACTCCTCCTTTTTACAATGTCAAATACAATAAAAGTGATTTTCACAAGAGGAGCAGTGGTGCAGAGTTTAAGGTTCAAGGTTTCTGCTGCTCATCCCGGAGTTTGTGGGTTTGAGCTACACGACAGCATCTCCTCATATGACACTAGTACTGGTTTTTCCAGAGACTGGACTCTAGAGTGACTCGATAAGCTTCAAAATTTCATCATAGTTGCGCTTTAAAAAAATGGTTAAAACCAAAACATGGTTAATTTGTACGTTTTTTCATCGAGCCGATTTCTTACAAATTTATGCTTACGATATCATTTTAACAATAAATAAATAATATAATCATTTATTTTAATTTAGCCGTCACAAATCTGTGCATATCGGTTACAACGTCAAACGTTTTACGTCGAATTTTATATTAGTTTGTAGCTCTAAATAAACCAACTAGAAAAGGTTAAGAGTCCTTTTTATATATCATAGCCAAACCGCTGCAGCATAAAAACTAGTTTACAGCGAGCCGGTAAAAACATGACGTCAGTAGCTTTTTTTGAAGCACTATTGCAAACATTAAAAATATATTGATAAAGGGAATTAGCTTTGCAAGCGGATATGTGCTGAGATATAAATGGTTCAAATCTGAGAAGAAAATTGCGGGCGCATTCTACCTTACGTGCAAAACAAACAACACTTTTTCTGCGATGTAATACTCAGGTTGCAAACTTATGTAAACTGAGTCAGTTTTCAACTCCTACCCATATTTATCTAACAACTACTATAACTTTTGTTTTCGAAAGATAACAAATGTACCTGTGGGTCTGTATATTGAAGTTATAGGATGATTTCTAGAGGATCCACAGTATCTCCATTGTGCAGCGGCACGAGACAAACATTTTTCTTCATCATGCGAACCATTTTGATGTTGCTCTACCCAGGTATCTCGAACTATTCTACCGGTTTGCATAACATGACCATCGGCCGGTCCACCGTGTTTTGGGCAACCGTACATTGCCATGAAACAACCATCTCCAGCGATCCTTGTTGCTCCTAGCCAGTTTGTTAAACAGGTAAAAGTTAACAATGCTTTCAACGCTTTAGCCATGAATACGATTTATTCTTTCGTTTCTAGTCTACACATGTATGCTGCTAAAACTTCGTAGCTCGAAATAGTTTCAAAGGTGGTCAGTAAATCTTAAAATGCTTACCGCTTGTTAAAGTCACAAACATATATTTTTTATTTTAACATTTAGCGATTCATATAGCAGAAATAATGCATCTGAATTTTCAAATGTTTTCTATTAATTGACGTAGTCTGTAATTCAGCATATTGACCTGAATATGATGAGAATCCATAACTTTGATCATTTTTGAAACAAACACACTAAAAGTATATCTCCTAAGTATTATCCATTAGGAAGATATGTTTGTAACGTCAGACAAATGCTAACTATACTATGCTTGTTTTCAGGATATGATTAACATCCGTAAATTTGTACGCAATTTAGTATTTTGACCAGCTGTTTCTTAGGGAGAAATAAATTTCTAATACTCATTGGAAAGAGTAAAACTTTACACATCCATAACTTTTGATAGTCTTAAAGATCTAAAACAAGTGGGTCGTGATGACCTATTTCGCTCACCTGATATCCCATGCTCCAAAGGACAAAAAGTAGGTTAACATGTCAAAACAAGTGTTTACTAAGATTTTACCCGGTCACCTAGTTTATGATCCATGATAAACTATATTCGACCTCGATTTAGACTTTGATTTTATTAAGGCGATCATTCTAACCGTGTTTCATGAAGATCGAATGAAATTGCATTCTCTATTGCATACACAAGATTTTTCTAAGATTTGGCCTGGTGACCTAGATTTGCTTCCGAGGTGACCTATATTCGAAATCGACATAGACTACATCAAGACAATCGTTCTAACTTTGATGCATAAAGATCTAGTAGGAAGTGATTTGATCATCCTGACCTAGCTTTAAACTCGAAATGATCTATATCGTGCTCAACCTACAGTTTATTATACAGTTTTTCAAAATATTGGACATTTTCGTGGCTATGAACTTTCGCGGATATTTGCACACACTTTGATCGCAAATGCCGAAAAAAATAAGTAGCTACGGCGAAATACATGTCACGTCAAACACATTAAGTTCAATAATCGCCTCTAACAGGTTGATATTAAATGAGCATTGTATGTACAAAATAGTGTATGCCTTAATACTATTTTAGTAAAATATGCATGTTTAGATGCAGTGTCATTTTCTCAAGCTTGAGAAAGTTTCGCCTTCGTGCCATGTAAGGTTTGTTTGAGGCTACATCATTTTGCGGAAATTATATAAACCGCAAAAACTACAAACTCAAAACCCGTAAAATTATTTCTGGATTTACAATAACGTATTAATTCAATACTTATGTGATTAAAAATTGCACCCAGTTTCATCGTGTGCCTTTCTAAACGGTGGCCTGATACGACGATTTCGACATTGAATTTCAAAATGATCTAGTATTGCTACATCTAAAAATAAAACGTATCGGAATTTTCCAAACATTTGAAGATTGAATAGAAACGCCTTGAAATAACTTCTGACAAGGCAATCTAAAGGACAGCAATTTATTGATTTCAAAATGATCTAGTATTGCTACATATAAAAATAAAACGCATCGGAATTATCCTAACATTTGAAGATTGAATAGGACAGCAATACCCCCGTCGCAAATAGGAACATTAATGGAATTAATGTTACTGGGTGTACTTTTCTCTCATAGGGGCACATCGTGGATTTATACAATGTAAACGTTAATGATCTGTTGCACATCATCTCGGTGAGGTGAACCTTTAGTAAGTTTCATTCAAATTCATCAACGGTTTAGGATATATTGAGAAGACAGACATTCAAACCTCAAGCCTTTAAGTTGTGTCCTTGGCCTTGAGCCAATGTGACCGGGTCCTGGGTTATACACATCATGTCAGTGAGGTGATTATTTGACTGGAGTCTCATCAAAATCCTTCGAAGCGTTAACAAGATACTGGGCGGACAGACTCAAATCTTTGACTTTACCCTGGGACCTTGACCTTTAGCCGGCGTAACCTTATCATTGGTTCTTCACATTAACTTGATGAGGTGACCACAGTTTCATTAAAATCCTTCAAATGCATAAGGAGATATGGAGCGGACAGGAAATTCAAGACTCAAACCTTTGACCTAAAGTTTGACCTTGAACCAGCGTAAATGGCTCATGATGCGGACAGAAAATGTAACGGACGGAAGGACGGACGGAGACCATTTCTATAGTCCCCCTCCAGCTACTCGGTGGGGCATAATGAGCTGTCTACTCAGTGTATGTATTTTTACCCGAAGGACCGTATATAGCTGCTACTTGTTCATTATGATGTGAGCCACAATATTGCCACTGTACCACTGCCCGTTGAAAACACTTTGTTTCGTTGATTGCGGCATGTTCGTGTGTTTCACCATACGTATCTCTGTACGTTCCAACAGCATTCGGATGATCAGTACAGCCACTGACACTTAACCAACATCCTAAATATTTAAAAAAGAATGATAAATATATTACTGATTGGTGCCGAAATGTACATCTAGAAGAGCATTCGGACAAAAGTTTAACATGTGATTTAAATTCTACATGTCGAGATTTGTGTATCAAAACATAAATTAAAATTAGCGTTCGGCCAAAGGTTCTATTCTTGGCACACACTTTTGGCCACTGAAAGTTTGTTTTCGCAACGTCTCCAAACACCCCTCTACTATTGTTGTAGGATATATGTCAAGACAACATATCGAGGGGTCAACGCGAAACTATCCTAAGTGTTTATAGAAATAGAAGCAGATAGGATAGTTTCGCTTTGACCCCTCGATATGTATTACAGCAGAAAACCTAGTTTCTGATTGACTTGATCCTAAATTGAGATTTTACTATATCTAAGCATGGTAATTTGTGGTATCGTTAACGTTTATCAAAAATTGTGGTATTACAATTTTACAACCAAATAATGTGCCATTTCTAGGAATAGTCATGTCGATATACACAAAAGAATTAATCACATACCTTCCTTAGATACATTATAAAGGTCGTTCATGCGAGATCCATCGGGGAGATACGCCGCTACCGGCGTTTCTGTAGCCGGTGCATGAGTGCTACACACACCAGTGGAGAGCGTCCGGTTGATTAAGTTTGAAAGACCTATTACAGTAGAACATAGCATACATATGTTACATTTGTAATATTACATTCAATTGTTGCTGTGTTTGTTGCTACAAAACATTTGTTAAATTCTTAAAAAAACAAAGGCAATGACAGGTTTTCACTAAGAAACCTCAACATAGTCATTCAGAATCACGCAAATTTGTTATAAATCTATAGCATGTAGTAAGTTTTATCTAAAACCTTTTTGTGAAGCAAATGTAAGCAATAAATATAAATCACTTCTAAACATTAAAGATGTCTATAAGTATGCAAACAATTACCTCTGTGAAGATACTTTGGTCCGACAGTTATCCGTGGACCAACACTGTCTGGAGAAGAAACTTGCTCAAAGTTTACATGGTTAGCCCATTCCGCGGCATAGCACTTAACTCTGAAATCTCCAATGTCGGTATTGAAGTGGTCGGTCTTACCAAGTGACTGTTAACGGACAGAACATGGAATAAAGCAACGTTACAACTACACAATGTAAAACAGTTGCTTCGGTTGAAAAAGTTTGAAAGACAACCTGACTGTGTAAATATATGCATAAATATGCTACGAGAAGTCGCTTCCAAGTGTTTGTAACAGCTGGCGACATTTGTTTCTATCCTTTCGTTACTTAACACATACATTTGACCATCTTTTTTACATCAAACTAAACCAAAATGACTAAAAAACAAGTATTTTTGTACCAAATACATATATCACAATTCGCCATTTAATTCTGAATGTGACTAATGACGGCGAGGAAAGAAAATACTTACATATCCTGTATCTGAGATATTAAAGAAACTAGGATTGCTTAAATCATTACTATGTCCGTGTACAAAGTCTACATGGTGGCTGTTGTAAACCAAATTCTTAACGATTTGATTCCCTGTAAAACATTTTCAGAAATGGTTATAACAATGTGTAGTACAATTTAGGCATGCAAGGTTTAAGTTCGATTTGAATATATCTTGATCTTGCCTAACATCCGTCCTTAGATTCTATTCAAACCATTCAAACATAAACCCTTTAAGGTGTTTGATACGATTTAAATAGAATGTTCATCCGACCTCAAACTTTAGACTTTGTTGAGTTGAGCTTTGACATAATTGTGTTCGTTGATACAAAATGTTTCTCTGTATTGTGAATAGCCTTATTTATAGATTCAAGTATTTTTAGCTGCATCTCAATCTCAACAGACTTTGTGACTTTTATTTAACCCTCACCCTGCTAACTTTCTAAAATTGACTTTGCCAGCTGACAGTTCGAAATGGAACTCTTAATTATGCAATGGGGTGCTCGCTGAATAGTGCATATAACGCTGATATGTTTAAATAATACTGTTCGGATGTGCAGTCTGACCACGGTCTGCACTAGTCACAATAACAGAAGTACCTGCCAGCAGTAGGACAATGACGTAAATAGATATAAAGTGGTGCATGAAAACGTGTAAACCGACAAATCTGAATGACTATATTACTCGTTAATTTACCGTGAATCTGAATGCTTAAAATCTTATGATAATAACTAGATAGAGCAGAAGTGGATTGTTGCATGAGCATAAAATAATAATACAACGGCTTTTTTTACCCTCTGGTAGACTGGCATTTTTCAAATTAAGGTATGACAGCTCTGGGTAACGTAAAGTCCACAAAGAGCTATTGTAAGGTACAGCCTAAAACAAGTTAATAAACATGACAATCAGTTAAAGGATTGAAATATACTATTTATTAAAAGTCAGAGTATGTGCAATCGGTCTGCCCTCATCTAAATACAACATAACTTTTTACATTTGTTCGTTCTACCAAAGCTAACATTAAACACTATTTAGTATATATAATCTAAGTTAAAAAACGAAACATTAAAATTATCACTTGCCATGCAATTCATGAAGATATGATGTCGTGTTTCGAAATAATGTTTATATCTTTTTCAGTATTCGAACATGGGCGACTTTCTAAGTGACAAACGGGTAATTCGTGGACTGATAATCAATGCACTTGGATGTTTATTCCATACCCCGTCATGTCAAGTCCTAATAGAATATTCTGTTAATCTTTTGTCACCTGAACTCTTCGTTCACTGATACATTATGAACTGTTTTTAGTGTGCCACTACCTTCATGTTCGCTGCAAAGTTAAGGCTTATTATTCTATCGAGGTATCAGAAAATTTCCCTCAGGAAGAGATTAGACAAATAATAAATCCTCCTTCAAACAAATCAATACTCACATGCAAATGGTTTATGAGAGTCTGATCATTCCGATGTGATGTTCCTCTGCTATCTACTTGTATGCTCATACTTGCTGCATTGTACAGTACGTTGTTCGCAATTACATTAAATCGCCCACCACCAATGTCAACATGCACGTCATTCTGCCACAGACATAAAAAGGTGTCATTTGAAACCTTTCAATCGAAGCCGTTTAAATGGCTTATAACAAGATAATGACGATGTATATAATACAAAAAGTGAAAACTACACGCAACACGTCATCTAAGAATTACATTAAGCATGATACTAAATACTTGCTTTTAGAAAATAATGTAGGTTTGTTCTGCAAAGCATATCATAAATCAAATGAAATATACAAAGCATATCGTGCTCTCAAAATGTTAAACGGTCTTGAAGAAAATCAATCTCTTAAAAGCATATACGTTGTAGAAAACATTGTTGGTTATTCTGGTACTCGAAGATTGGTCATCTAGCATAACACCACGAGCATTTGCGCCGGGAACTAGGCGTAGAATATGGTGAACAATGTTATAACGGATGACGTTGCCTTTCTAAAAACAAAAATAAAGATAAACATTTTTTTGTTTTAATTAAACACGTTAATAACTGGAGTGTTTTTGTTCTGCAAAAACATATGTCTCCGACCACCCCAGTAGTGCCCCCGCATGGATCTTTACATACAGAAAGAGCAACACAGTGAACCAGCATATACAATCGATGTGCAAAACTGTACCACTGATCATTCATGTCAAGTTTGTTTGAAAGCTACCTAGTGGTATAAGAGATAGAGTAATATGAAAAAAAACTTGATAAATAAAGGGAAACAACTGCGCTAAAAACCGGGACACATTGCACATTGTCAACATGAAGAACTAAATCCAATACCGATCACTCATGAACACTTTGGTTGAAAACCATGCGCCGTTTAGGCGAAAAGATGCAGTCATGGTACAATATGACAAATCAAGGACACTAACTCCGCTTTAAAGTCATTGAAACGGAAGAGACTGATAATGTACAAAATGTCGAAATTCTACTGATCACTCAGGTGTGATTTGGTTTAATTGGAAAGAGTGGTTTAGGAGTAATAACACAGACATCGTAAAATTAGACGTATCAAGGGCAATGACTTCGCTTAAAATATCTAAATGGGAAAATGGGAGTGATCACTCATTTCCAGCGGTGTAAGAGGAGTTGCGCTGATAAACTTTGTAGCATCTATCCAGACGGTGAGAAAGGACAATATGAAATGTCTCCCCTCCCACGACTTATGGAGATACATAGCTATATTTGTTGTTTTACTTAAGAATCACAATACTGCATTAGTGATATGCCGTGTGTACTTTTACGTCGACTAATCTCTGCTGGTACCTATATAGAAGTTATTGTGTCTCTAGATTTCGATTAAGTGAAAGCTGGAATGTATCAAATAAACGTAATTACCAACCCCTCAAAGTATTCATCATGCAAACATATATACTGCTAAAGTAGTTAATATCCTTTTCATAATAAAGCAAGAGCCGTCGTCTACCCAAAAAGTTCAAAAGGTATTTCCTACCTTTTGGTATTGATTTTGAAAAACCTCCTTCAGGGTTTTAACTATTAATTGTATATGTTTTCCGATGGTAGTTCCACTTTCTTTTTAAGGAATATTCTCCAACTGAACAACTTTATTAAGAATTTGACACATGCATAGGGGTTTTTTTGTGTTCTGTCATTCGCTGTCAAAATAAGTGTTTGCTAATTGTGCGATGCTTGCTCTACGTTTAATTCCCTGTGAGAAGCCTTGGTAAAAAGCCATGTTATTGTTTCTTTCCAACACATCTACCTTGAGTAGACTTCAACATTTCAACTTTTAAAATTACGAAAACCTCTTCTTAATATCATAATAAAACTATCATGGGTACGACATAATAAGTTTGTAAATTTGTATAGAAACTTGAACATGATCATAATCCTTTATTTGCATAAATCATTTTAGTCGAGTACCATATTAGGTATTACATTTTGTAAGTTATACATGGTTTGATTGAAAAGTCGCAAATATAATTAGATCTATTATACATCCGAAATTTCAGGAACAATTTATGTAATATGTAATTAAGTTTTAAAATGCAGATGTTTTAAGAATGTAATCGGTGACAGAAGGAACTGAAGGTCAAATGCATAATAATTGTACTCAAGCGTTATAATGCTTACGATTGTCCAGTCTCTGCTGCTATGGAAAGCCCCGCAATCGGAAGCGTTAAGACAGACATGGTGAATTAAGTTGTGTTCCATTGTAATGTCATTTCCCTGTCAACAGACAACAGGCATTATAGATATATTTATTTTGAAAGCATGGTTGTTACTATATTTATTTCTTATGCTGCTATGAAGTCATATCATCGTCAACGAAATCGATTTATTTATCGAGCTATTCGAGATGATGTTTTTCTATGTTAACAAAATAGAATAATTTCATAAATGTACTATTGTCTCTATTATGTAGATTGTGTTCGTCTATTTTTACGGGTGTCATCTTAGACACTGAGTAATTTTTCATTTTCTTGCTTTATAGTATGTCATTTCCCTTTAAAACTTGGCTTTCAACGTCCGAAAATACAGATTTGAAACAATGCCCATACTTACATAATACCATAATCCTGTCCACTGGCCATAATATAAATGATTATATCGCACCACGTGACCGACACCATTAACACTAATTCCATGAGAACCTACCGCCCCCACACGAGAAAACTGGAATATTTCGTTGTTTTCAATGACATGCCCGGACGACTCAAGTTTCTTTCTGTTTCCTCCTTACATAGAAAAAAAGTATTACATTAACAATGAATGTATCATAGAAAGTATAATGTAATGAATTATTTTTATGTCCGATTCTAAGAACAATGTGCATGTATATTCATATCAGCAACATCAATCTTTTGTTGCTAAAGCATACATAAATATGTAAAACGATACTTAGCATAATTATGACAAGATCGATCTTACGACCTTTATGTATGCATCGTTCAGTTAACAGGTGCAAGGGTTGGGTGTTCGCAAAGTAATGGTTATCTGTACCATATTTATCAAACACCTTTGAAAGACTTTAAACGACGATTTCTTTTCCTTCAGAGTCTTGACATGTTCACTTGTCTGAAAGTGTTAGTTGAAATAGAGCATTTTTATTGTTTTAAATACATTTATACAAACTACTTTTCTTTCCTACTTAAAATCTGATAATGAAAATATCTTGTAACGTACCATAAAGAAACAATCCGCCACCAGTCTCATGTATCAAACATCTAGTAACTAAGCAATCACGGGAATCGCTCTGTAACATCACAGCAGCACTGCCTTTAAAAAGAAAAAAAATTTCATACCCCACTCACTTTAAAGTACGCAACCTCAACACGTATCAACACAGTGTTCTGTACATTAAATTATACACACGTGTTACCATTATTCTAATTAGAACTTTATCTTTCCATACAGTAAGTACAAACATTTACACAGATTATAAGCATCGACTAGAAATTTGGAGTGCCGTTATAGCACTGAATTCCCAAGTACACTTTGTGAGATAAAAACTAATTATTTTCGATATAATTACAATATAACTCAGATGGTTGCGATATGTAAAGTTATAGGATATAAAACAAGTCTATAGACCTGTATTCCTTATCTCAAGACTCCTTAACTGAATGTTATGTACGTTTGTCCCTACGATACCGTTTCCTCTACATGCCTCTAAGGTGAATCCCTCTAGCGTAATTTGTTGTTTGTGTTGGTTGAGTCTAGAAAATTTAAACATTACGTCGTCGAATTAACAATATAATTCATTATGCGATATAATTCGTTTTTTAAAAGTAAAAGAAACAATCATAAAACACACAGTTTTGAATTTTTGGCATTAATACGAATGCCACTTCTTCAAAATGGCGTCCAGTGTCAGTTAATCATTAAAAGAGAACAGTACAAATACCACGTCACTTCTATTTTACATGAACCTGTAATATACTTTGTTTTTACAGTACATGATTAATCTCAATGGTTGATAATAAGTCAGTACGCACGATAAGATTATTGACATTTGATATCATTCTATTTCTACCTAAGATATGGACGTGCAAAAATAATATCTTGATGATCTGTAGAACTAAACAGAAAGTTAGTATTATAAAATTTGGCTCAGTGTTAATAACGTTAAGAGGTCTACATTGATTGTAAGACATCCCTTACTTGATACAATCATCAATCAGTGACACATATATGACATCTGTTTCGGCTGCATTCCCGTCGCTATTTGGGAACAAAACATAAAGATTCCCATGCTCCCTGTCCATATAGTATTCTCCCTGAAAATCAAAGAAAGCAGTCTCTTAACCACTCTCTTTAACCTTTTTTACCACATGAATCATAAAGATAAATACATGTATATCGCATCTGGACGCAGACTGACATTGTATAACCGTGTCATTAACAAAGGTGTTTTTATTTTCAAAATAAGAAGAGCATGCTCTTCACTTTAAAACACCATAATATATCACCTTAAGTTATCGTTGTGTAAATGGCCGGTGTTTTCGTCTCATTTACACCTACTTGACTTGTACACAATATTGTATTGTATATTAAGTAGTAATAAAACAGCCACCGAATCAGATATTTACTACGACTTTTGGACCAATATTTGGATATTTGCGCATCCAGTTGAGCTGAATGTGTCTTGTACTACATAACTAGATAAAAGACAATCACGGTGTACACATTGATAGTTAATTTAGGCCACTAAACTTGCCATTCCAATGCTTATTATTTCTCGAGACTAAACATGAAAAAACCATCTTCATGGCAGAGTTAACACTTGTTATATTTTATATATATTGCGAAGTATTAGCGAACGTTTACTCTGCATTTTCCATGTCTAAATTTTGCGTTAACCAGAGCTTTTTATACTGCTGCACAATGATAAAATGTGAAATTGTGACCTATTCAGATAAAATAAGTGTTAAGTCATTATCTCTCACTGGCTGATCGAGTGCCGCCATTGCGTTCAGGAATCTAAAGTAACCGCCTTGCTTTGTACCCCCAGCTCTCGGATCATCCCAATGACCTGAAAGAGAACAACTCACTGTTTTTTCACAAACAAAAAATACGCATGTTTTCAGTTTTTTTACAACGAATAACGAAGGTCTAACAAGAACATCGAAATTTCCAGATTAAGCAGTCGATGGCAATTTTAAAATTGGGTTTAAGCCGTCAGTGCATACACCTGTTTATGGCTTCTTCTACTTTATTAGTGCAATGTTAAGGAAATTTTGAACATAAAAAAATCCATTGAATTTATCTACCCTCGATGCTTAACTTTATTCTTCTTTCACGAATATTTCTGTCGAACAGTATTTTGCTTAACTAAAACCAAAAAGCTTCTACAATTAATTACCAGTTCTTAGTCCGTAATGATAGTGTCCTGAGAGTGTTACCATATTATTCGAAACGTTCAGAGACTTCACGCTGATCGCCCTATCAGCCCAGCTCCAATACCTATAGGTAAAACATTAAAGACAAATATCAGCGAAACTCATATTGGAAGTGATTATTTTATCAAATGTTATCGAACAAGATGCACGGCAAGTCTGTCGTTTGGCTATTGTGTCAATTAACATTCGCTTTTGTTACGTTTTACCCGTATGTAAACTGTAACTGATGAGGGATACTGTCATATCAGCCTTTACTTATAGCCAGATTTTTCCCATTGAATTTCTGAATTGCATCTGCTATTCACGGCACGAATCATATTGACGTAATCTTACTGAAGTAATTCAAGTAAGTCAATTACAGACATTATGAAATATTTTCTTTATCATCCTTATAACACATATTTATCTTCCAAATTAGCCTGAAGTAAAAATTGAAAGTGAATACTAGTAGCTAAAGACTAACGGAACAAATACATTTGCCAGGTTATAGTCTCCAAAGCAAATATCTTTAATTCAGTTCTGAAGTACTGCAACCAACCAAGCAATTATATACGTTACCAGTATCCATAAACCCAAAGATCTGATTCATTTTGCCAGGACTGGGGAATTGTGGCGTTGTAGACAAATCGCAGACCGTCTTTACCGTCGGGAAGGTCAACAATATTGATGAAACCCTGAATAATACATTGAAATGTATAAAACTTGCTTATTGTTATGTACATATATATTATTCGATAAAGTCTGATTGCGAGAAATGTATTGTTTCAGAGAATATATAGTAAGTAGTAACTGTTATAGCATCTGAGCGTGAATATCCAATTCAGTATTACAATCATTTGCTGGTCCAGGAGAAGCTTGAAATGTTTGAGTTTAGAATAAATTGACACGTTATGGCAAAGAATCAATATAACACAGTAATGTAATTACTAAAACCTACAGGGTGATCATTAATATATGATAGGATAACAAAATTTAATAAGATCTTTATCTTTGAAGATATTCAACTGGGCA
>JAUMHA010407747.1:0-10900 GCA_032359765.1 Saxidomus gigantea | reverse complement strand
ATGTTACATCTATTCCGTCCGTCTATTTGTCCCACCATCTGTCTGTTGTCCTACCCTGTCTGTTGTCTTATCTGTCCGTCTGTCAGGCCGTACATCATGATATGTATGAGTTTCATTCCATCAACATTTGTTTTGCCTTATGTGCTATCGTCATATGAAACCATGAAAGTTTGATGAAAGAAAATAATTCTTCAATATCAGCAAAAAAGTAATTAAACTTCAAATTTTCATTCAACTGTCCGTCCAACACGTGCGGACAAAAAGACAGACATCCTAGGGCTAAGTTAGCGGTATGGATCCTTGTAAGTCTATAATAAATCTTTTGCCGCGTTTTTGTATAAACGAATGCTACGTCTTGTTGCATCGGGTCACTTGGGCGCTCTATTCGGAAAAAAGGTACAAGAACCCCGAATAGGGCTCCCATTTGATTAGGGGAGCTGTATTCGTTAATGTGCACCGAATACAGGTCACTTGGGAGCTGTATTCGAAAGGAGCTGTATCCGGTGTTACAGCGGTGTTCCGCTTGCGATTTTCAGATTAACTGATCATCGACAACAGATCCTGTGCATAGTAAAGCAAGTAGGAACTAGGCATACTAATTCAGACAAAATCAGACATTAGAAGCAAATTTAAAGTTGTTTCAAAGGGTGCAACCCAGGCGGTAAATAGTTATTTCCATTGATATTTACTGATATGTGTTGTAATTTCAGAGATATCATTTGACGGTAATTTTAAAGTCACTGATGAGATCAAACAACGTTTCGATGAAGACGGATTTATAGTAATACAGTGAGCACACACATTATTTGCCTAGATTTATTTGCATTTTAAAATCTTGTTTACTTATAGTAACACAGTTTATATTATTTAAAGATTTATTTTGATAGGATAGATAGATAAAATTATGGCCATATCAATTAACATTATATGCAAAGGATAACACAAAAAAGTTAACTGAGAGTTTAGCTGATGACGTAAGACAAACACTTGAGTTTACAGATGCCAGTAATTTCCATCCTGAAGATAAAGACAATGAAACTGTAACCATCAGAACACAACTGTTTTTTTTTTATAGAAACCTTTTTGACGAGGAAGAGATTGCTCAAATTTGGAAAGTCCTTGACAACCCTGACGGAATCCTGCAATATGCTTACGAGGTAAAGAAGTACACCCTCGTAACAAATATGCATGCTGTCCTTTTGTATATCTAGATAATTTCCTCTTACTAAGTGGTCGGAATTTCACAGATATTCCCTTGGAAATTAACACAAAACTATTTTGACTTTTGACATCATCAGGACTGCAAACCATTAAGAATTGGAGAATTATTTACAAAAGTAGGCATTGAGTAAAGTAATCTATATTTTTAATTTTAGATAAAAGCGATGACCTGGTTATAATATATATCACATTAAAACAGTCAAGAAAGTATTCAGATATTCTAAATTTGTATAATAATGAAATCATAGCCCAAAGGTAAGGAGAGTAAAAAAGGGTGTAAATTCATGGCCCACGTAACACAGGCAGGCATGTCTACGAGGTTCTCCATGGATGTGCATGCACGGTTTATTTTTATATTGAAAAATAATATGTAGATTCTACCTTGCGTTTGTCTTTCTCCTGAGGCAGACAATGGAGCCGGACGACAAGAAGATTCTGCGAATTGTGTATCAGCAGCCAGGAAATGACGTCACCGGTATAGTGTCTCGATCCGAGAAAATTGTCAATACGTGTGAGAAGGTAGGTGTATATTTCAAATAAAATACACAGGTAGCCGGCGCGGGATTTGGACCCCCATCCCCCCAGATTCCCCTCTACAACCCTGGTATCATAAACTTATATATTAAAACAAAATGATAGAATTGAAAAATATATTTCTTCACTATATACATATAGTAGTAAAGGTATAGCACTATCGGGTCCGGAAATCACGAAAATATACACTGACCTTTACTACTATATGTATAAAATGAAATGTTTTTTTTTTCAATTTTATTATTTTGTTTTAATATATCAGTATATGGGGTTCCAGGGTTGTAGAGGGGCCTCTGGGAGGATGGGGCCCAAACCCCACGCCGGCTTCTGTGATAAAATACCTCAAAATAGTTTTTGGAAATAGATCATATTAGTATCACTAACATTCTAATATACTGTTTTGTATGTACAGGTGCTTCAGAATTGTACACATTGACGTTTTATGATTTGAGTGGACAATATAACTTACAACTGTGATATATCTAAGTTTCCATAACAATACATTCCAGCATTCGTTGACAAATGCGAGAGAACCACGTACAGTATTAAGATATAACTTTTTTCCAATTTGTGGGTTTCGGTCAGATTTATGGTCAACCAGATGGAAACGGGTTTGAATCTCCATCTAGTTACTTTAATTTCAAGTAATCACCCTGATCCCAAGCGTTTTCCTTGTTTTGTCTCTTACTTTTGTGCTTTTTCAAAGGTTGAGTTTCTCCTTATTTAACCTTGTAGCATTTAAGCTGTCACAGCGTCCGCCATTGTCCGTCTGTCTGACACAAACTTATATTTAGGTTTTCATCAGGTCTGCACAAGTTTAACATCTGTTCCTGTGATGTTATGTCAAATACAATTATCATTTGACGAAATTAAAGAACGAATTACGATTATGAGAGACTGATCTTTAATTTTAAGTGTGAAGCATGTACTGTTCTGTACTATTTCTAAAACGAAAAAAAAAGAAGATAAATTTATACGCAACAGTTTTATATTATTGATCACGTATTTAATCCACTCACCTTGAAATTTGGTTTCAAAGTTATTACGAGGTGAGGTTTATCATTACCATGGGAAGTTCATACTGAAGAACGCGCGAGAAGGAGGAAGCCATGTGTGGCACCAGGATTATGGGTAAAAATATAATTGCACAAAGTAGCTCCGTTATTGTTTTGCTTTACAACTTTCAAACTCGATTATTTTAAGTTTAAGGTCATAAAACATATACTATACATGTATTAAGGAATATTAACAAAACATAGATTAAAAATCCCGCACAAGATATTCTAGCATTATAGCGTCTCGTTCTTGAAAAACTACTTTATTCACGTAATGTATATATATATATATAGCAGCTTAGATTTCCACTAAACTATGACTTTCACCATAAATACACCATGTATTGATTCTGAAACGCTACAGAACCTGATTGATTCGTTTAAATTTAGTAACGTGATTCATGTTTTCATTTCAGATACTGGTACAAACAGAATTTATTTCCTGATATGATAACTGTTTGGATTCCACTGGACAAGGCAACCAGACAGAACAGCTGTCTCCAGGTATTGTCCAGCGTCACACGTAAAATGTTGATCTAAGAGAATTTAATTTCCCACATTTGAAAGATATGAAGAATGACCTTAAATATTGAAATGTTTGGTTATTCAGAATAACTCACAGTTCTTGTCATTAAAATAATTGCCGCTGATAAATCATCTTAAGAAAACGACGATGTAAAAGAAGTTTAACAAATTATTGCAGGTTTTAAAAGGCTCCCACAAATGCGGCCGCATTGACCATGGTCTCGGTTCAGGCACATTACAGGCTGAAGCCGATCTTGAGAGAATCGAGCAGCTGAAGAAAGTGTGCCCACTACTCTACTGTGAAATGGATCCGGGTAAGCAGATACGACAAGAATCAACAGAAAGCTAGAGCTATCACTGAAGATGATGAATATCCTTAGATACAGCTTTGGCACAGTTATTCTACTATTTTGCTAGTCACTTTGATAACGTAAAGGTGTAAGAGCAGCGCATTCGGATTGCCGTTGCTTGTAGGAGAAAACATAAAAAGTTTCAAGTGATTGCGGCAAAAACAGATCCGAGCACAGCATACCGATTATATGCAATCCTACGCCTGGTACAAATCATTCCGTTTAAGTTTCATTGATTCTCAGGCAGTGGTTGCTGACAAACAGCGTGCCTAATCACATTTATTGAAAAGATTAAAGGACAATAACTATAAGAAAAAAAATTATCCTCGCATAACACGCTGACAATATGCACAACTAGGCTTGGTACTTTTTCACTCTTGTGAATGTTCATTGAACCCCGGAGAGTGATATACACACACATTTCCGTGTACACTGAATGGTATCAAAGTGCAGTAACTCAATGAAACAATATCCGAGTGGAATATGCCAGCAATATGCCCAACTAAGCTTGGTACTATAAAGTTTTATTGCATGCCGTACAGCGTTGCCGAGAAATAGTCCGGACAAATTTTGTCTACAGATGGACAGGCAGATGGACGAGCCGGATTCTAATGTAGCCCCTATATACCTCGGTACCACTAACCAGTGTGGTATGATAATCCGTTCACGAATGACTTTGATCCATGGGTCTACCCTAAAGCCAAAATAAACTCTCCCCAAATCAGAGCGTGATACAGAACCACCATCATTGTCACACCTACAAATAGTAGCGTACTATGTTTTTGTGTCTAACCTATACCATCAATATTTCACTAGAATAATCAACGCGTTGATAATGTGTGTTGAGGAGGTCCTGACCTGTGTATTTCAAAATATGCATTGACCAGAAGACACGACACAGAATTTCTTAAGAAAACGCTCCACCAGAGACAGAATTTTGCTGCAATACATAGTTCAGAAGGCATGGCCGAAAAAAATTATTTAAAGATAAGCTTTTTGATTGGAAGTTGTGGGTCATTTGGTCGTCGCATGATACAACATGTACAAGTCCTCACGCACTATAAAATACCTGCTACATGAGTACCTATATTGTGCAACCGCCGTTTTTGTTACTGTTTTGATGCACACTGATAAATTGCCAATATTACAGGGTGCAAGTGTGTTTTTTTTATACTGAACTAACCCTATGACAGACACCTAGAATCCGTTCAATATTACATATGATGTATTTTCCTGCCTTACAGGGGATGTGTTGTTTCAGCATTGTAACCTTTTACACACGAGCAGTCAGAACGATTCCGATATGAGACGATGGGCGCTTGTTGCCTGCTACAACAAACGGACTAACGATTCCTTCATCAAGCATTATCATGCCCAGTATACACCACTGAAGAAGGTATAACATACATTTGAAGTTATATTATCATTCAACATCAAATAATGGTTAAGATTGAAGCATAAACTATTATACAAAATCATATATTTTGGTTATAAATATGGCAATGATCATTGTTTTAGTAGTATAAATCATTGATTTTAAAATGTCTGAGTTAAAATTATGATAATCATCATGAGTAGTAGATGTGTAAGACGTAATTTTACTCCAAGGCGTTGCTGAGTTATTCACCTTTGAACTTAAACTTTTCTATTGCATAAATTTGATATAGTTTGTGGAGCAAACTCCTTCTTCGGTTTTTAAAGGATTGAATTGAATATTGGCACAAGCAATCACCGCCAATAATAGATACAAGACGCAGCTTCTGTGCGTATCCATCAAGGTGCCGCATAGTTATGTCCCTTCGATTTGTTTTGTAATTATTTGAGCGAACTTCTCTTTTAGTTCTTAAATAATTGCAATGAATATAGGTACACACGATCATCATGCATACTAGATGTGCCAGTCACAATGTTTATGTGTATGCATCAAGGTCTTGTAGAGTAATGGCCTTTCACCGTACTGTAGATATTTCTGTTGTTTCATATAGCATCGTTAGTTCGTGGGGCGACCTCCTTCAGTTTTGAAAGAATTTCAATAATTACTGGTTAACATTGTTAACATAGCAGGTTTGGAAGATACAACTTCAGTGTGTGTTCATCAAGGTGTTGCAGAGTCCCAAACATTTCTGTTGTTTAGATTTCATGTGGCATAGGTAGAAGGGGAGCAAACTCGTCCATTAGCTATACAGGGATTGTAATAAATATGTGTACGCATACTCATCGTCAATAGTAGATGTGCAATGTATCAAGTGAAGTGTTGCAGAGTAATGCCCTTTTGAACTTAGATACTCTTCTGTGACATACCACCATAACCAACTATAATAACCAATATAATACCTCTCCTTTGATCGGTAATATTACTTTAAAGGAATATTCCTTAAATAACAAATTGATATTTTTTCAATTAAAACACGATTGGTAAGTCATATATAATTCAGAATGGAAAACATGAGTAAATGAGACTTGAAAGGGACATGAACTCGTTGTTGTATGCGGTCCCTCTTTTGACCGGGCTCTTTACGAAGATGAGAGATTTTTTAAGTTCCTTGGAGGCAAAGAATGTTTGGACTTTTCAGTCAAGATCACGGTTAGACCAAAATAGTGCCGAAAAACGTGTACAGTCCGAAGGAAATACACAAAATATTCGTTTGCAAATAAAATCTGGAAGAAATTGCAACGGAATAAATAAAACCAGTATTTTGTGCTTACATTTCAGGTGCCCGATTCTGAAATAAAATCTTGTAAGAATTACACTGATTTTAGCGGGAAGGATTTTGTCAATCCAATTGCCAATGAGGAACAAAGGAAACAACTTCTGGACACAGTGCAGTCTAAGACAGATAAAGCAGCGAGGAACTGAGACATTATTTAAGTGCCGACACCTTTTAGGAATCAGCTTGAAAAACTATTTTAAAATTAACACGCGTTTAAATGCAGATCATAAGCTTACGTCTCATGGAAAATAGAAATGTCAATTAAACAGAACCTGAATAAATACTTCGGGAAATGAAGCACTTTTTCACACCAGGGACGTTTCATAAAAATCACGAACAAGTTTGGATTTTTTCTTTATTTTCCTTTTATGGCAGTGATAACTATAAAACGTAACTTTCTTTCTAAAGTAAAGGATGTTCTGTAAACGAATCATGGTACTGGCACTGATGAAGAGTAGAGTAGAAATGAATTAAAGACATTAAAGATCGTAACTGAGTGATGATTTATATCCGTGTGCTGATTTAACTGATTGAGTAAAATCTGTTAGTAGATATATACGGTGCTCTTTTACTTATAACAACAACGTTTTTGACTTAATGTTAGTCAGTTCTTTGGTCAACACCTTTTGCTACACTTTTCCATTACAAAATATTTGATGGCAGTTTGACCGCGTAAACGGCCTTTTAAGTCATCTGACAAAGACTTGACCAAGTTCTTTGACGAACTCTGAAGTTCTCATTATCTTGTTTAAACATACAATTATTACAAAAATGTATATATTAACCCGAACGAACCGCTGCTAAAATGAAGACCATATAATACATAATTATATTTTGAATAGACATTGTACTGACTTTTGACCAATGCATTCTCAAAATTGCATACTTTAGTGACCAGAAATAGAAGCCATACTTCAGACTTATACGGTCATTAGCATTTGCTTCATAGAATATACATTTGGAGGAAAAAGTGATGATGACTGACAACAGAATCTAACAAATTTGCTTTCCTATTTGGGTCTGCTTTCGCATTTGCATTTCATATGTGTAAACATAAAGACATACGATAGTACTAATATTTATATGTTTGAATTTCTTCACATGTAGTAAATATGGCAGTTGGAATAACAAGAATGAAATTGTTTTTGCTATCGCCATCTAATTTCTTTGTCTGTATGTATTTAAAAAAAATTAATATGAATTTCATAACTTAAAGCTGCTTGTTCCCAGTTTCCGGTGAAAATAAAGAATTGCTAAAAATGATATGCATAAATGTAATTGTATTGACTTAGTCACTAGAATCACTAACATAAGTAAAAATATAGGTAGCAATAGTATTCAAAAATCCATTGAAAATGTTGGTGGGATTTGGATTAAAGGCACCGTTACGCTATATAGTTATATTGAGATGTTCAAAAACGTTTGTAACTCTTTACTATTTAGTAGCGTATGATTTCAAATATACTGTTTTATTCTGCAACCTTTTTATTTGACTATTCGTTCTTAAATATGTTATTTTCAGAGAGTTTGGAGAACTTTCTTTTTTCACCAAAATCTAAGAGCGAACAGCTTTAAATGAATTCGAATGCATTACATGAACCCAAAATAAAATAGTGCAAGTAGTGTAGCTACAGTACAGTGCATTTGATATTACATTTGAAACTTAAAGAACTGTATTACACAAGCTATCAAATATTTAGATATATAAATGTTACTGTGCATTCCAATGCATCTGTACACTCAAGTCTTGTAAGAAAAGTGTCTAGAATTGTAAACAAATTAAGTTCATATGAGATGGAATAATGCCCATGATTACCTTATAATTCTAGTATGTGACATTATTGAACGTACATGTACAGCTCACAGTCAATATCTTGATCACTTCAGTATTTCATTAACTTATTGAAACATTTCATAACAATGAACCACGTTGTTATGAGATGTCCATCTGCTGCGTATGGATGCAGACATGAGCTAGCGGGCAGGTTGAATCTTAATATATATTGCATTACTTTAGTATCATTTGGCACTCTATCTTACAATACATGTATACGATATTAAAATAACAACAGTTTCTGCTACCGATATCAAAACACTTTTGAATTAAAACGCTTCAACGCAAATCAGTTTTGGTAGACCCATAATACGTGTGAATAATAATATTGTTTAGAACACATAAAGAGGTATATGTGCATAGTAAGATGCTAGGTGCAACATTAATCTTAGGAGATATTAATGCATATCTATCAGAATGAGTAATGTAAAATCACATATAAAAGAGCCATTTATTACATGATACAATGTTACTCTAATTGGAAATTAAAGGGTGATAACAAGATATAACACTGAAGATTAATGAGCTATCTTAAAAATGATAGAATGTCAATGTAATCAACGTTACTAATGATAGAATGTCAATGTAATCAACGTAACTAAGTCGTAAATAAGTAATAACAGGATGTAACAATCGTATATATTTAACAAGAATGCATCTGATACACTAGTTAGCATGATTTAAAGGAATTGTAATGTAAATTAAGCAACAAAAAAGTAAGAACAGGATGTAACAATCGAACAGTACATGTATAACAAGATTGTATCTGATACACTAGCTGGCATGATTTAAAGTAGTTGTAAAGCTAATGAAGCAAAATAAAAGTACTAAAGTGCTAATGAGATGTAACAATTGAACAGTACACATGTAACAAGACTAGCTGGGATGATTTAAAGCTGTAAATTGTAACGTAAAAGAAAAATACTCATAATATGTAACAATTGAACAGTGTATACAGATTATGAAGATATCTTAAATAGCAGTTTGCAACATCAATTTATTCATTATAGAAATGCAACTATTGTTGACGTAGATGAATCTGAAGTTGGTTATAACGAAATGTAACATCATCAAACACATTTACATCAAGCATATATTGTATGCGCTAGGTCGCAAAAGTAGTGAGCCATGTTATGTACATGTAGTTATGAAAATGCGATTGTGTTGAATGTGATGGAATCTAGATGAGTGAATAGTAACAGTCGAACACTACATATTTATCATGGAAATATCATATACACTACTGAGTGACAACTACTATCAAATAACGTTCTCTATGTGCTCTCATTTACACGACACTTATTTAAACTTAACACTACACATAAACATTTATATATACCACGAACACATCAAATTGGTAATCTCATAATCATGCATGTACATAAATGCTATCAATTATATTGATATAAACATAACAGCAGTAAAATAACACTCACATTCACACAACTATCAAGACTTTACACAGGTTACTGTTGCTGCATAAATCATAATAACATGTAGACTGAGTTAAAACCCATCTGGAATCACAGAATATGACACATGTAATAACTTCTGATCGCTGCACAAGAATGTTTATCTGGCACTTTCAGGATTACTGCATATATTGATCGAATCACTGAATACAGCTAAGGTCAAGTGTTCCAAGCCACATTACCGTTAACATTTACGAAGCAGGTATCACTAATGTGCTGGCAAACCTTCTTTAAGTTGCGGATTGGAACACATTCCCACATTCTATGTTATAATAAACTATATATAGATATATGAGTACTTACAGATGAGGTGAATCGACTATCGGGACACACCTGTTGATAGAAAAAAACTACTACATGCTTTCATATTGTGAATGCTGACATTTGCTTAATACACCATTAGGTTAGCAAAGAACGTTACAGCAAATGATTATTTTAAAGAGGACGGACCGACATTTTAAACTGTAAGATATTTAAAAACAAATCCATCGGTGAAAACATATGTAAAGTATAACAGGATATATTAAACAAATTGGTATTCAGTATTGGTATACCGTCTCCAAACAATAGATGTCATTTTTTATATTGTGTCGTTTCACACTTCTCCAAACAAAAGTAATTATAGCCAGACCAACTTTAATGCAATGAAACAAGATGTTTTCAGACAAGGTTGAAAGCTTTAAAATGCTGATCCATCCCCTTTTAACACGTATATTCAACACGGGACCAGTACAAACGTGTTTTGCGGAAAAAAAACACGAAACACTGTAATAATTTCATGACACTTTATATCCTGAAAACAATTTTATTTGGACCGTTGCTACTGTAGATTAGATGTGGGGACGTCGATAAGCACCATATTTTTATAATTCGTCCATATTACTGTATAATTAGTATTTATTTTATGTTTTCCAGTGAATTATAGAGTTTTCTCAGTTTCTTCAGTTTAGAAACAGTGGATTACCATTTTTATTTTTCACTGTTTTTAAAATCTTTAGCCCGGATTTACGTCAAACGGTATACCGAGCGTTATTAACGCTGGAGACCATACGACGATGACGTCGTTAAAATGACGTCATTTGTGTTATGTTTTCTGATGACGTTTCCCGCGATTTTCAATGTTTTATAGAAACAAACTAAATAAAAGTAGAGTTTTAACCATAAAATAAACAGAAAAATTGTTGGTATCGGTGTAATA
>JAUMHA010407736.1:0-10900 GCA_032359765.1 Saxidomus gigantea | reverse complement strand
CTCTCTCTCTCTCTCTCTCTCTCTCTCTCTCTCTCTCTCTATTTCTTCTACCATTTTCAAATGACTTAACAATTGTATACCTAGTGATTTGTTAGCAAGTGCAACAAGAATCTTTGAAATGCATAATGCAACATGAAAATACTTTGTGTGTATATATGTACCTTCAAATTGATGTATAAGTTTTTACAATGGAAATGGATGTCAAAATAAGTTCAAAGGAAATCTACTTTGACCATGCCATTGTTTTTCAGACACTTGGAATGGAGAACATTGTGACAGAGGGTGAAGACAATGACATTCTTGGAGACTCGGACACCTGCGTCGTCCCTGGTTATGGATTGACGGAATGGACCGAAAGTAAGTTATAAGCATCAGCCCATACGAGACTCAGTTTTTAAGAAATGTCGAATTCAGAGTCTACTTTACTTTTTATTTGCCGATTTACTTAAAGACGTTAGATGTTTAACAAAGCCATGTTCTGTAATGCTAGAACTTCGATTTAGCAATAATTAAAAGGTAAAATGTGTACTTGTAATTGCTAAGCACTATCATTTTAATCTATGATTCGGTTGAGTCGCTGACTTGAAATCACAGTATTGAATTGAAGGTTACAGGTGTTCGAGCCCTACTACCGACCATGTCAGTTTATGTGAGAAACTTTCTCAAGTACTGGTTCTTCCCAGGAAAGATGAATAGGTAAACTATCCGCCTAATAAAATGACCAAAATACAAAATACGGGCGTAAAAAATTGTTGTTAAACTTCTAAAACATCATTGACAATTATTTGATCTAACCATCGCACTCATCAAAAGCTAGCCACATTCGCTATATTCGGAGTCGTTATATGCGGAGATTACTGTATCTCTTTTGCCAATCGCAAAAGTAAAAGAGAACACATACGAAATATCATAGACATACATGTACCACAAGGCATGAAACAAAGACACATAAGTAATTAATTGAATCTGAGATTACCACCTTGAGCATGGATAACTTTAGGTGTAAATGAAATAGTAAATTTTTCAGGTGAAACAAAATTGCCAAGGAAGCTAAAGAAATTCGTTCCTCAGATGCAGAAGCAGAGATTCTGTGCTAAAGTCTTCGGTCAAAAGTACGAAAGAAAAAAATTTCTTTGTGCTATCAATGACGATCTCACAGCAGCCTGCAAGGTACTCTATTTTGTCTAGTTAGTCAATTTTGCTCATCAAAACTACACTAAAGTCATACATGTATAACGACCCTTATTGTTAAACTGTAAAGATTTATAGTTTAAACAATTAATTGTATCACAAAAACTGGTCTTTAAGAACTGACTTAGAATGTTTTATATATATGCTTATCTGTACAATCGACGTGACGTAGAAATATCATGCTGTCATTATACATTATTGAGAACAATACCGAATAATGCCAATCGAACCAATGTAGAAATCACAGATGTTTACTCGTCCAATAGAATTCAGTATTGTAATGAACAAAAGAAAGTCCTCTACCGGTTGGTGTAGTCTATGAGGGGGGATGTACATATTTATGGTATGGTTATGTGATACAATGTATGGGTAAGGAAAGACAATGGTATGGTAAAGGTAATAAATGGTATTGTAAAGGTAATACAATTGCATAGTGAAGGTAATACAATGGTATAGTAAATGTAATACAATGGTATCGTAAAGGTTATACAATGGTTTAGCAAAGGTAATACAATGGTATAGTAAAGTTAATGCAATGCTATAGTAAAGCTAATGCAATGGTACAGTAAAGGTAATACAATGCTATTATAGTAAAGGTAAAACAATGGTATAGTAAAGGTAATATAATGGTACAGTAAAGGTAATACAATGCTATAGTAAAGGTAAAACAATAATATAGTAAAGGTAATATAATGGTATGGTAAAGGTAAAACAATAATATAGTAAAGGTAATATAATGGTATGGTAAAGGTAATACAATGCTACAGTAAAGGTAATACAATGGTATAGTAAAGGTAATACAATGGTATAGTAAAGGTAATACAATGGTATAGTAAAGGTAATACAATGGTATAGTAAAGGCAATACAATGATATAGTAAAGGTTATACAATGGTACAGTAAAGGTAATACAATGCTATAGTAAAGGTAATACAATGGTATAGTAAAAGTAAAACAATGGTTTAGTAAAGGTAATACAATGGTATAGTAAAGGTAATACAATGGTATAGTAAAGGTAAAACAATGGTATAGTAAAGGTAATACAATGGTATAGTAAAGGTAATACAATGGTTTTCAAACACCAGTTTTTCCTTGTCAACAGCAAACCAAATGTCAAACTGTTTTCAGCTTTTCGTGTAGCTATACGTTTTAATTGTCCCATCACTCAAACGTTTCTTCTTGTTTACTTTGGTACTGCTAGTATTTGTTATATCTCTAAGACTCATTTTAATTTTTAGTGTGAAACTGAATATTTTGATACAACAATAACTTAGTCAAGTTTTTTATAATCCAATTTGAAAAAATTTCATGTGTTTTATTATTAATTTAATTAATTGTCTTTCTATCTATTCCGCTTTTTCTACATAATCTGATATATCAGAAGATTAACTTGTTCACAAAGCTTTATCAGTTTCAATTTTGAGCGCAATCTTCCAATTTCAAATCCTAGGTCAGATTTGAAGAAACTGAATACCATTGGCTGCTGTTTTATGGGTGAAAATAGACAGAAAAAAGTTTATTGGTGAAAATAGACAGAATTGTTTTATTATTATTATTATGATTATCATTATTCTTATTTCATGAGCACTTTAATTATGTGGCCCTATATATACAAAGGGCATGTACTAACCAAAAAATAAAAAGAGGAAACAAAATTCTAGAATGCCTTGATCATTTTTTTATTTCATGTATTACCTCTCCCATCTCCCATCATAAATTCATTCCTGACCTTTATGACCAGAAGGTCTTATAAAATCTGACCACATTATCATTACATTATAGCAGCACTCTCTACAAGAAACCATTTAGATTGTCAATCACAGAAAAGTTCTCCAGGAGAACCACGGTCGGTCTTTAAAAGTAACCTTAAAGTTAAAATAGGTATGCTTGCAAGTATTTATTTACATTTATTTTTGTTCTAGGTTCCAAAATGTATTACAAGCAATGTAGAGTTACAAAACATGTATTGTAATTCTACAAGCTTAACATGAATAAAAAAAAGTATGCAATAATGCCAACAACTAGGGTATACAATTTGCCTAATTTTGCCCGGAGACATATCACACATGTACATATACACAACTGTAGCAAAATATTCAGAGTAGGGGCATCACTATTGATTATAAAACTTTTATAAGTAGTATATGAACTGAAATATAAGGAAAAATGAAAATGTTTTACCGTGCACTTTTTGAGATATTGAACTTTTAAAAATGAGCACGGTCAATTTTTATATTTTGAAGTAAATGTACAGCTTGATAAAATTAAAGAAAATTAAGATACATTTTTCAAATCTTGTAAAATGGCATAATGTTTTATGTTATTCAATTTGAAACCTACAACAGAAAAAATAACGAAAAAAAATTGGTTCCTTCGGGTATTGAACTCAGGACCTCTTGATCTCGAAGCAGACGCTCTAACCACTGCGCCGCAGTAAAAATAGGTACAAGTATAAAATCCAAAGTATTCCAAATGGTCATTAAACAGGAAGTACTCATTACACATCCACTACCTTAAGCTCTAAGTGTTACTTTGGCCTTAAGAGTAGATGGATGGTTGTTGTACATGACACACCCTTGACAAGGTATCAGTTATGTGAAGCCATATCAAAATCGATATATGCATGTGGAAGATACTATTCGGAAACGAATCGCATGTAATAGTGTTTGAGCTTGTGTGACCTTGACCTTGAGAGTAGCTGTCTAGCTTTTGTACATGTCACATTTTGGGTAACAATTGTGTGAAGTTATATCAAAATCATTCCGTGCAAGTGGAAGAAACAGATCGTAAAGAAATTGCACGTAGTAGTGTTTGAACCCTAAGTGTGACATTGACCTTGTGAAAAGGCGGCTGTTTGTTGTGCATGTTACACCCTTGAGTATGGGTAGCCATTATGTGAAGTTGGACGGACGGGCAGGACTGACGGGAGCCTATTATCCCTGACTAGCAACGTCATATTAAACCTAGGCTATAACTTCAATGTATAGGCCAAAGTTGACAAGTGACTCTAGTGTATTTTAAGTATTACTAACATCGTTATTTGATCTTTCGTCTGACTGAATATCATTTTATTACCTACAGTTTGATGGTGGCACCCCCCTGCTCTGTGAAAAGGACGGCAAAATGAAGCTGTATGGGTTAACGTTCGGAGGAACCGTGTACTGCGACCAGGGTCTGAGCTTCTTCACCAGAACTTCAACCTATTATTCCTGGATAAAACGTAACGCTAATATTCTACAGAAATCAACCTGATTGTCGGATCGATATAACTTCCAATTGGAATAAAATCGTTTTACGAAGAAAACTTGAATGCATGCTATCTGAATGGTAACAGTGTATTTTAAATAAAATTTGCATGGCAAAGTATTGTATTACTTTATTTTGTCAATTTTCTGAAATAAATACATGTATGACGAATTTTGTACTCTCAAGATTTTGTTTTCAAGGGGAATACCCTACTGCTGAGAAATTGTTTGCTCAAAACGGTAAAAATGAGCATGATGTATATGCACGTAAAATATATAAATGCAATTTGCAAGAATAATATATCGAACATAAATCGGGTTTGTGAACAGACGCAAACATAGCAAACTGTTTAAATAAGAATGCTATCCGCCAAACTAAATGCTGTTTTACCGACTTTTGCTGGACTTTAACAAGAAAACGTTGATGCTTGATGGCAATCATTGCAATTAGTTGAGTAAATATGTTTGAGAGTTATTTAATTTGTACCCAGTTTTAGGGTATGCATTTAAAATCACTAGGCATGCACTTCTTTGTCACTAGACCATACAGTAAATTAAAATAGAAACAGCTTACTAAACATTAAAACCATGGCAGTTCAAGCTATGTGCAAGACATATTTTGTCAAAAGTTAAGAAACCCAAGAAATGGATAGAAAACAAGTATTTTGAAATTATTTTCATCTGATGATGCGTTTCGGGACAATCCAATCAGGCATGGATAAAAAATAACCAAGGCCTAATCAAAGGAAATAATCTGATTAGATCTTTTGAAAATGCTGGCAATGTTTTAAATGTCTGGTATAAAGTAATTTGAGAAATCAAGTTATACACCACCACTGTACATATTATGGGAAATCACCACCAAGATTGCTTATACTTTCGATTAGTGCAAAACATGGCTATTCAGACGGTGCTTCTACATTGTTAAACGTGGGAATTTCAAGAAATATCATTGCTCAAATTTTGAAATAAGGTCGATGCATTTTAGGAGATCCTCTGTGTTTTTTCAAGCGATTTTGATTTATCAAAAATGTTGCCGCTGGAGCATGTAGCAGAATTTCTTTTACATGTGTGTGAAAGAAAATTAATCGATTTACATGATATGTATGAAGAGAAATCTTTCAAACCAAACGTCTTTTAAATCACAAATGACCAGATGTACCCTTGATTGATCAAAATATATCATATCTTACTGTTTACACTCAAGCAACTTTATTTATTCAAGTGCCAAATCCATGTGATATTTAAGCATAATGTCCAGGTCATGAAGAGCTGTTTTCAAGTTTAATTCCTGATAACCAAATTTTTCAGGGTTCCGTGGTCTGGGTTAATCAAAAGATATTGTAACTATATCATAGAAAATTATGCATTTATATTTCATATTGTGTGTGGGGTCAAAGGTCAATGTTACAGTAACCTGAACTTTGAAAACATTTCCGCTCAATATTTTGAGATCGATTATCAACAGCTGTCTTTAAAATTCAGAGGATGAAGATTCTTACCTACATTTTTGGGTTCAGTAGGTCAAGGTCATAGTGACCACATTTACTGGTCCAGTTCTATAATAATCTTTTATTAGCATACTTTATATTCATAACATGCTTTACCTACTATCTATACGTTATTATGTTAAAAAAATAAAACAATGTTCATATAATATACGCTATGGGAGCTTACTCGGCAAACGTGTAGAACATTTGAAATCGGAAGTTATACGTTTGCAGCCTTTGCACAAACGATCGTACATAGTTGACATTTAAAGTCTTCCATAAAAAGTTCATTGACCACATAAATACCTTTGAAATACGCAGCACAAGTCTCTGCGAACGATTTGTTTCATTTTACTCTGACGATGTCAACATTTGAAGACATTTTGACACGAGAGGTGATAAAAACAAGGAACACGTTCGCTTACCGGACTCGTGGTAGGTATCAATTCACTGGATCGCTCCATGTACTGTCGAACTATCCTGTAGGTTGCTATACATATCAAAATAACAGCAAAAATGTAGTCATCACTGTTTTTCGGTTATTATATCATTGGTAAACAATTAATAATGATCTTCGATGTTTATGTAATAGTATACATCCAGTAGATATAGTTTTTTTCTATTATTTCTTTATTTAGATTTCCAGCTGACCCGGTAATTTCTACCCAGGTGAACTTGCCATAACTTTGGACTTGTGCAGCTCTGTTATGAAAAGACCCCTTGGTTCTTTTACGTGCACATTGCAAGCGGTACGTGTACATGATATAAACTATTCAAAACAGTGATATGACCTTTTACCCTTTTGAAAGGGGTTTGCACCTATTGCAAAAGATGATACAATCCATTCGAATGGTTGAACTGGTTATATCAACTATGCCAAGGCAATAGTTGATATTTTTATTTCGAAAGGTTATATCACATATTTCGTCTAAAAATACATAAGCAATCACTTATTCAAATATATCTTCAAGTATCTGAGTACCGTATACCCCCGTTTCAAAAGGAATATGGGATATCACCTAGTCGAATCGGCGATAGCATCCGAATTGAAAGGATGGTATTTATACTACGAAATAATGAAACATTTTACTAGATGGGTGTTCAGTAGAACACTTGTGTCGCCCTCTTTAACAGAACAACCGATAATTTTGTGTCAAAATCCACGTACAAAAAGGGACATAATTCAATATTTCAACTTTGACCTACAAAATTTGGGGGCATCACGACCCTTTTGTGATAAACATTGCAATTTGAATGTTTGATACAGAAATCTTAAGAAATGGCGAAGATATATCCAGCGTTGGGTTTTCGTGACAGGACCGACGGACTGACGGACAAAGCGAATCTTATGTTTCGCATTTTGTTCGAAAAGGCGACACAAAAAGGTTGTATCCCTTATTTCAATAAATGATATCATACATTCAGATATACAGCTATTGAATTTGGTGATTATTCACTTTTAAGGGAAAAAGTAACAATACCTATTCAAAAGGCTTTACAAAATGGGTCATGATTCACTCGCTATGGATTCGACCTCCTTCGTTATAAGACCAAGTAAAAAAAGGCGAGGCAAAGTGGTTAATGCACCAAAGTACTAGAGCAACGAGTGCCACACCAATCTTTGCCTATTGGCATTACTCACAATTTGGTTAAGTAATCATAATGTTTTGACAGAAGTGACTTGGTATTGCAGTTAGGTAAACCAAACTGCCTAACGTTTAAAAAAACGCATTAGACATTAGTATGCATGGGTGTCCTACTGGGGTCTTGACAGGTTCACCCGGTAAGACATCCTACATACATAATAGGTGGTATCATCAATTTACATAAGTGTTATAATATATTACCTTCAAAAAAAGGAATAACACCATTTGGAATAGGTGATGTCACCCATTGGAATAATAAATATCAGCTTTTTTAAAGGGAAACATTTTATCACCTATTTTTATGGGTAAATACCCATAGTTGATGTCGCTTATTTAAAAGGAAAACATGGTATCAGCTATTCCAATGGGTGATATTACACATCCGAATGGGTGATACCACCCAGTTTATATTTGCATATAATTTAGGAATGTGTGGTATAAATTTTCCAAACGGGAAAATGTGATATTCGAATAGTTGAGTTCACTTATTCAAAGAAAATATGGTATAATCTATTCGAATGAGTTCTATACTCCATTCGAAAAGGTGAAAACACATAGACTACATGTCTTCATAGACGAAAAAGGTGATGTCAACAATCCGGAGGTGCCGTGTTCGAATCTTGGTCGGGCAATGACAAGTTCAGTAACGCTTTTCATGGTTTCCAACCCGTCACCGTGAGGTAGTGTCACGTGTTTTGGTTCTGTACAATATGCACGTAAAAGAACCAAGGGGTCTATTCATAACAGAGCTAGGGTCTTGTACCCAGATTCCCTTGATTCTACATCTGTCTCTCCCACCTGCGTCAGTCCAAAGTTTTAGCAAGTTCATCTTGGAAGAAAATCTAGGGTCGACCGGGACTTTAAACAATCTCAACGAAAAAAAGTGGCTTCGCCGTGACGTCATACTGACCAGTGAACCAATCAGATGATCCGGTCGCGTTCATTTCTTCATTCGGTAAAAGGTGAAAACTCGGTCTTTACCGTAGACTCATATGCAAGTTCAACTTTATCTCAAACGAAACAAAAAGCTTTTAACAACATACAATTATTATAAATCCAATTTGACAGTGACAAGGAAATAGTAGACCGTCGTCTTCTTTCATTCTTATTCTTTGTTTTTGAATATTTTAAAATTAAAGATGCATAGAGACCAGCGATGAAAGCCGAGGAATCACCTTTCCCGAATGTAAATAATTTATCAGTACCCGGATGTGCGAAGCCGAGAATAGTAATGAAAACTATATATCTACTGGGTGTATACTACTACATAAACGTCGAAGATCATAATTCATTGTTTACCCTAATATACAATTACCAAATATCAGTGATAATTACATTTTTATAGCAACCTACAGCAAAGCTCGACAGTACATGGAGCGATCTAGTGAATTGATACTACCACGAGTCCGGTAAGCGAACGTGTTCCTTGTTGTTATCACTTCTCGTGTCAAAATGTCTACCTATGTGGACAGTGTCAGTCTAAAATGAAACAAATCGTTCGCACATATTTGTGCTGCTTATTAAAAAGGTATTTATGTGGTCAATGTACTTTTTATGGAAGACTTTAAATGTCAACTATGTACGATCGTTTGTGTGAAGGCTGCAAACGTATAACTTCCGATTTTCAAATGTTATACCAATTTGCAGAGTAAGCTCCCATATTGTTACGCTCGCGTTGTATACCTTTATACACTGAAGCGAAAAAGAAATGCAGGGTAACAAAAATGCAATATTATGTTATTTCTCGCGAATACACATTCCACTTTTTATATTGAATTGTTAATTATTTCAATTATGGTATGGCTTATGTACGTTCAGAGGGTTCATGAACTGATTTGCTCATGGAAGATAGTCATTATACTACTTAAGATAACGTCTAATACATTCCTCCAAATCACCACGAAGGTTTACCCTGCGTTTACCCTTCAGTATATATTATATGAACCAGTGATTTTTTTTTTCAATGTTTTATTTTTCTAACACAATAACGTATAAATAGTAAGAAAAAAATGTTTTGAACATAAATTATGCCAATATAAGATTAATATAGAACTAGACCAGGGCCTGTGATAGTGACCTGTTGGCTTTTTCTTGATAGCATTCTAAAGATTTTCACAAAACTTACTCAGAGCAGCCTAATCAGTCCAATAGATCGATACAGGCCCCTTTTTCCTCTTGTTTTATCATACAAACAATCTGAAATCTAGTCCTATGATATTGATTAGTGAACGTGTTCAGGTGTTCTGATAACTCCCAATTCTAGGCAGTGCCTTATTTTATATTAAATATTGTATTATATGCACTTAATTGTTTTAAACGAGTCATTTTTTATGTAAAAATGACTAGAGTGCACTGTAATATATCAGCAGATTTTTTCTTGTATATCAGACGGAATTTCCGGTGATTTTACCCATGCCGGAGAAATCCTTCTCAGCACCCCTCCCATGCCGGACGACTCTCGTGAATTACCGGTACTTGTGACGTAAAGTTATAAACATTGTGACACCACTTTCCCAAACATAACGTTTGAATATCGTTCGTTAGTTTTTATATGATAATGCATCATTTTGATTGAATTTGAAATCTACTTTAAAGTGCTAGACTTTTATTTTATTATATTATTTGTACAGATTGAAATATCCGTCATCTCGGAAAACTGTTTTGTGGAAACTCACCAAAGCCTCATACCCGCCAAATCAGTTACCCCAGGTGACGGTTTTCGATCTTGACCGCATGCTCATGACAGAAACTTTTATTCTTGCATTTCGAATCGGCATTTCCAGTGATTTTCCCATGCCGGAAAAATCGGTCTGGCACCCCTCCTATGCCGGAAGACTCTCGTGAAGTATTTGTGACGTAACGTCATACAAATTGTGACGTCACTTTTCCAAACACAACGTCTAAATATTGTCTGTTTTATATGATAATGCATCATTTTGATAAGTTTGCATTTAGAAAACTACTTTAAAGTGCACAACGCTTTGCAAGAAAAACATTTAGTCATGAGGCATTTGGTTTAGATGAAAAAATCCTTCACTTAGGGTAACTGTTTTGTTGCATAGCCTCGTTCCAACCATAACAGTTACCCTCGGTGACGGATATTTCGATCAGGACAGAAACTATTAATCCAAACCAGCTCAAATATTTCCAGTGAAATGATCATATAAAGAACAATGCGTGGAGCAATAAACGAAGAGAATGAATGTTGTAGTTATTTCAACTGGGAGATTTAATCAATTAGCATTTTTTATGAGATTATGCATTACTCTGGTTACCTGAGAAGCTTTTATTATAGATTTATTTGAATCTATAAAAAGAACCATTTCTAC
>JAUMHA010407725.1:0-10900 GCA_032359765.1 Saxidomus gigantea | reverse complement strand
TGTTAATGTTAGTTACAAATGTATCTTTGTTACTGTCTTGCCATTTAGGCGCTATGTGTGGGAGGGGTTCGGGTATAAATTTAATACAGCTGTCTTGCTTTGGTATTTCCGGAACTGTTATTGTTGTTTTTTAACAAACAGTGACCATCAGGGAAAAGTGGATCTAGTTCTGTTATTTCAAAATCAGATATCAAAGGTAGAACTTTTACGGCAGACAAGGAATAATCAATAACTGAACATTCGCGAAAGGTTAATTGGCCAACATTTCTATCATGGTCCATTCTTCCATTCAGAATAAGAAGATTATTTTGCATACATATTTCAAGTAATTTCCGACCAATTTTATTTACTTTTGAACACTGCGAGACGCGCTCTCGAGGAATACTAAGCTTTGATAAACAATTAGTTTCATTTAACTGACTGAGCGATCCGTCGTCGATATTAAAATATTCAGACAAAACCTCGTCAAATTCTAAGAAATCCGGTAAATTTGACGTATAAGCATTCGCATCACCTGTTACCAAAACATGTTCATATTGGCTACGTTTTAAATTAATATCATTTTCGAATTCGAAAAATTCATATTCAGTTAAAACTCGAGACTGTTCGGGAGGAATGTACATAGATCCAATTACAAAATCTTCTTTTTGACTCTTTAAATGGAGCTTAATCCAAAAAAATTATTCACAATTGGATTCTATCATTTTAACGTGGTCTACTAAAGAGTTGTATACGAAAAAACCAATACCGCCTGATTTTCTGTTGAATTTCTCAGCCCTAGGTTTTGAGAAAAATGTATAATTAGGTATACTGAAAACATCAAATTCATCAACCTTTGTCTCGGTTAAGCACATTACTGAAAACTGTTCGACCATACTTACAAATTCTGGATATTTAAGTCTTGTTTTTAAGTCCACACACATTTAAACTTCCAATTTTTATATTAGTTTTGGAATCTACACTACTTTCACTATTCGAGTCACTTTGAGATACATGTACAGGAATTAGAACATTTTCACCAGTCTTAGCAAAGCTTTTTTGACTATTTACATCTGTAACTGAGTTTACAAACAGTTTCTTTACTACAACTTGGTAAATTTATACATTCGTCACAAAAGTACACAATACCCGCACCTCCCTATTTATCACAGTCTCCGTTTCGGCCTCCGCGGACTGGGTCTAATTTCTCTGCTGAAAAGGAGCATGGACCACAAGCAGGTAACCCCCTTGTGAGATAGTTGTAGGACCCAAATCCGCCTTAGTTGCGGGGTGACCGGATGAGGGCAGATCGGCCTCAGTGTCGCTCCCTGAATTTGAGCCGCTGTTCTGAAGTAACTCCTGGTCGGGCTCCTCATGAACAGGAATCTGTGAAGCAGAAGCATTTTGCGAGGAGGTATTTTTCAACGAAGCCGCGGCAGAAATCTTAAACCTTTCTTGAATGCGAACTTTCACATTAGAATTACGTGGGCCTCGTAGAATATCATACCAACCAGGAAAGAGGTTTCTCACAGTATCACAGTTTACCACTAACGCTGCCGGATATTTAAGTTTGACGTTGCGTTTACCATGCTTCTCCCTAGCAGCCTTGAACTCCGATCATAGCTCTCGTCTAGCTTCCCGGATATCCCTTGGATAGTCACGTAATGTGCAAAAGTTAGAGTTTTTGCAACATGAAAGCATTGCCCATAATCGTATCGGTAATATTTGGGTTGCTAAATAGACCAGAATAGGGCGATGACGCGGCCTCTGGTTTGCAAAAACACGAGAACGGATGGTCTGCATCTTTCCAACACGATACGCCTTGGTGATATAAATTGATTTAGTGTCAAGTTTCAGACGATTTTTCAGTAAATTTGTTACGATCGTAATGCAGTCGTCACCAGACATCATTTCTGGGTGACCAGTAAATAGCAAATTATTGCTTAGCATACGGGCCTCCATGTCAATACTTTTATATTCAAGCAATCTTAATCTGGCGTCGTTTACATCATGGGCAGCCGAAGAATAGTATAAATTACATGTCATAGTTGTACACAACCTCTGTCGCAAGTAACTAAAAACTTTCATACATTGAAAAGTAGTTGGTACTAGTAATGACTTGTCATAAATAACTAACCAACCAATTGTTTTATTAGCAATTACTTTCCTTTGGGTATAACTTTCGGACATGAAATCTAAATTTGAAAAATATTTAAACACGCTTTCATTTTGTCAAGAAAACTAATGGCACCACAGCAAGGTCAATATATTAAGATTGACATTCTACCAGACAATATGTAACAATGCCAATCTGGTTATTTTCAAATGATGAAAATTTATAGCATTCATGAGCATAAACTTTATGAAATGAGAATTCTTTAATTGTAAATCTATGTGAAATGAATCTTGTGCAGAATTTTTAAATCAGTGAAGTGGGAACTTTATTAAATTAAGTCATTGGGAGAACTACCCAGTTTACAATATCACATTGTACAAACACATAACAATGTCATGCCGAAAACCAGATTGTAATTTCTGCTTCAAAACTGTTCCATAGCTGCAACTACATGCTTAGTGATATGCCCACAAACATCTTTAATTATCTATTAATATGTATTAATAAGTTTAAAAAGCTGTTTCATTTAAAAGATTAAAAAAATGAATAACTGTTGAATAGTTTCGGCCATTTTAGCAAGAATAATTTATGAGAAATCTAACTTAAATCAGTTTTTCGGAGCTGATTATGGTACATGTAATTTCATTCTCAAAAATACTCAAATTTTTTAATGATATCCAACTTGACTTAGCACTTGTTTTATACCACTTCTTTCACAGTTTGAAAAAATTATGTGCAAATCTATATTTACGTTGACTTAGTTACAGTTTTGCGCCAAGATTATTTTTAAGAAACCATTGATTTTCAGCGCAAAACTAGGACTAACTCAAAATTATGATTTTTTACTGTTAAGACAGTGTTTCACATGAAAAAGACTATAGTTATTAGTTTTCTAACACTTAACAGCATACATGACTGAAAAAAATGTTACAAAATATCAAAAGGGAAAAAATGTAGACAGTTTTTTCTCTCTCCTGGACAATTAAAAAAATGGATTTAGCCTGGTTTTGCGCTGAGCCATCGAAATGTTCTTAAGCGAAGGTAAATTATTTTACATTAAATATGACTCTTTTGAAGTTATGTGTAATGTATGCAGTATTTTCTATTTATTTATTAGTGATGGAAATCGGAAGATCTGTTTTATTTTATAGATTTATTGAATATGTAAGTCAAGTCGGCCCAAATCAAAGACGGCTAAAAGCACAACGGTATCTATCTGATCTATATGCCAGTCATTTGCGCGTCAAGCCGTGAGACTGTTAGAAGAGAAAAGAAATATAAGATAGGTTTAAAAGAAATACAATAAAAAGTAATGTATTTTCACTATTTTGGAAAAATTATGTATGGTGAAAAGGTAAAAATAAGGTTAGCGTTCTGACTAAGGTGAGGCATGATCAATGCAGACAAAGGCTGCACGAACTGCTCTGGTGTTGTACTGGCGGAAGACTGTTCCAGTGGTATATTGTCCTGTGAAAAAAGGAAGATTTGTCAGTGGTTGCTGAGATTAACCTGTAGCATAGTGGATGGCTATATCTAGATTGACGAGTGGGTGGAGTTAAGTAATCTTCTTTAGGGATAGTAACCTGATTGTTTAATAATTTGTACATAAAGGAAAGCCTGCTATCGATACGTCTGAGATCGAGTTGACGCAGGTTTAAGGACTGTAACATGTTTGTCACACTGGCTGTCCATGTGAAATCTGACTTGATCCAGCGGGCTGCTTGGCGTTGGACAGTCTCAAACTAGTCAACTTGTGACTGTGTATGAGGTGATCATACATCAGATACATACTCGAGCTAGGGGCGTACACGAGTCTGGTAGGAATTCGGATTTAACCTTTAAGGGATTCGGATTTAACCTTTAAGGGATTCGGATTTAACGTTTAGATTGCGATGAAGAAAGCGTAGGGTTTGATTGGCTTTCTTTGTTGACCTGTTTACATGGTCGTAGGCGATAGATACGAAAGCAATCTGTATACGGATAACCATTGCAAGAAGTTTTCATATATATTTATGGGGTTTCTTAATTTGCTTGTCTGCAAAGAGTTCGGAGAGATAGAGAATGTTGTCTATATTTTCTTAGTTTGCACTCCAACAGATGACATAGATCTATTTACTTGAAAGAAGTAAGCTGATTATAAAAATTAACGATGGGAACGAATAATCGTATTTCTGCCGAGTTCTGAATTCGAATATCGGATATTTGTTGACCTTGTGAAAAATCATTTAAAAAACCCTTCAAGTCATATATAAATGTCCGATATGGACCTAGTTTTGATCAATTTATTCTTTATTAGCCTCCTTTGGGTCTTTGATAACAAGTGCCAGTTGTGTAAATCACGGTCCCAAATTTTTACAAGTTGTTGCACATAACACAATGATTCCTTTCACATATTTGATGAATTATATAAACTTTGAAATGTTCTGTGTTTTTCAGACTCGGAACTTAAGTCCCATGGATGCTATAAAACCATTCGGCCTTGGATTTTTTTATTAG
The DNA here is from genome assembly GCA_032359765.1 of Saxidomus gigantea. NCBI lineage: Eukaryota > Metazoa > Mollusca > Bivalvia > Venerida > Veneridae > Saxidomus > Saxidomus gigantea. The sequence goes on along the minus strand of JAUMHA010407725.1, from coordinate 6,309 downwards.
ACTTGTAGTAAATATAACGGGTGAACAGGAAAGCGGGTTTGTAGCCAATAAAGCGATTTGGACCGGGCTCCTATACATCTGGGTCATAATATAACCCAGTATACATGTAATACGAAACCTTCGTGAGCCATTTGCTGTCAACAATTTCAGTGTTTCGATTCTTTGGTGTTCTCCTAATGCTGCATAGTACTGTCCAGTAATTGTTTGACCATAATCCACAATAATCCTAGAATACTGATGCCATAAAATTCCCTACAGATGTCGTCTCCTTGAACGTATTCGTTGCTGGTGAGCCTTGATGTTTCCTATGCTAGCTTTGGATTTTTGACTCTGGATCAAAGTGATGTACCCATGAATTAATTCTAGGTCACAATTTTCCTGACAAAGGTGTCTGTTTTGCTGAACTTGTCAAAAGCTCCATGGAAATATAATGTAGTTAGCATAGTAAATTTAAGTCTTGTGTAAATATTCTAAGGTACCATCTTGCTGAAATTTTCTTCATTTTGAAATGAATTTGACGGAACCAAAAGTTAGTACTGAAGTAATAGCAATTGAGCTGAATGGTCACTCCTCTATCACTCATTACCATACGATGTACAGCATCAATGAATTCCCGTAGTTGCACCTTTACAAGACGACCTAAACGCGGATCATCTTCAGAACCGATTCTTCCATGCTTCATTTAGCAGTCCGATCCTTACAGTTGAATATGGACAGTCATTATTACTAAATATATACTTTATCCCCGCTCTCTTCTCTGACTTCATTTCACCAATAACTTACATCAACAATTAACGATTTCATGTACACAGTATAAATATTGGAACAAAACTTTCAAACGCACATAAATTCTGCGTTTTTGATGTACCCTTGTACTTGATTCTATTACATGCATAAACTAGTGATGTGGTTTCGACCATGAAGCTACTTGTGTACAAATTAAGACACACGACTTACTTTGAAACAGACAGTTGAAGGGAGACATAGTTAGCCAATACGGAAAGCTATTTCTGCACCTTGCTGCAACCAAACATGAACTAAATAATCTTAGTATAAAGTTACATAATAAACAATTCTGTGATTATATTGAACTCTACTGTTTATTGATATAAATATTTGTTTCTATAGAGCTCTGGTTTGTGTCTTGAAAAAACGGAAAACAAGTGACTTCCCAAACAAAACCAATATTGTACCAAAGTGCACTATTCCAACTCTTTGTTGGGAAGCCATAGACCATGTTGCACAAAATGTTCTGCTCCTTTGGGTTCAGAGAATTGCTGGAGTTGTGCTGCTTTGTATCTTTGAGACCACACACAGAAATCTATGCAGTTTCATAAACAGTCATTCTGTGGTTTCAATGTTGTTTGAAGTAAAATGTGGATGGGTGAATGCATGCTAGATAGTAACTGGTCACAATAGCTCAACTTGACCATATTTGCTCAGGTGAGCTAAATGACTCCCACCAGTAGCTTAACCAAACACCTTCCATTGGTGATAAGGGCAAACAGCAATTTGTGTATCTTTATCCAAATGTTGTAGTGAAAGAGGATAACATAAAACAAGAAACACCATATTGTATACATCATTTATTCAACAAGTAATAATAAACCTGATGCCTCTAAACATCAACTTGCAGGACCAACACAGTGTACTTTTATTTTTGTAATACAGAATTAAACAATGATAGTCTATCAAACTGATAGACACTGTTGAAAACAGTTAAATTATAAACAATTTCTGTTAAAAGATTTTACCATCTTGATGTATATGTATAAACATGAAAACAATTATTACCAGTGGATCTTCTATGTGTACAAAAATAGCTCATTCCAGCCTCTACTTTGTACATTTAACAAAAGCTGTACATTGTGCTACAAGTAAATACATGGAAATATTACAGATCTACATTGAAGAAAAATTCAAAGCAAGTCTGAACACTCTCATGAAGTCTGTAGCATATAAAAATCTGAATGGGTTAAACATTCTGTGCAAATCTTAGATCCTAACCATTACTTTTTAAAGATGCCAATAGAATCAGTATTTGTGCCAAATATATCAAGATTCTTACCACTGGGTTCATACATGATTTTTGATGTCCCCACATATACTTTTTATGGGGGGAACAGTCCTACCATATCAGGGGTTCACTTTTTAAAGAATCCTCACTGGAAGACAGTCATTATGCAAACAAAATAAAACATTCTGATTAAGCCTAGACAAAAAGACATTTTACAGATTACAGTAAACCAACTAATTTTCACACCAATGAATGTTTGTGTTTTGCAGATAGACTGATTTGCAATATTTAAATTAAGAGTTTTTAGAAAATTATGAAAAAATATATAGTTAGGATAAATTATTTGCATAGTTTAAAGCTCATGGAAAACTGGCCTCCACAAATATAGCGAAAATAAATTACATGTGACAATTAGTTGGTTTACAGTACATATTTTTTTATTGTAATAATTAATCCAAGTCTTGCAAGGATCTGTTAATTGAAATTATTCGGAAAAGGGCCATCTCAAGATTATCCATGCCAGGTTTCATCCACTTTTCCCCAGAGGTATCAGAGTTGCCATTTGAAGAAATCTCTAACAGCAAATGACACAAAATACAGGAAGATCAAAATAGTTCACCATAAGAACGGTTAGCAAAACTTAACTAACTTACACTAAAATAGAAGTACTTATATCTCGTAAAAACATAATTTTGGTTAACGCCAGAACAAGTACACTGCATCTATTAAACATCACAACAAAGACTACAGACTTGCAAACCTAACAGCTTGTCAAGTCCTATTGAACTAATGGTGTTAAGTGAAACTACTTCATTACATCATTACCTCTGTAACATGATTCTTTAACACTAAGAAACAAATAAATATGATCACAAAAAAGGTGAAGCTTGCCTTCTGAACATTTACCCTACCAGCTAGATACTAAATAGCTGCATTTAGATGCTAAAATTGAGACAAAATTTTGAATAAAATCCAATGATGGTGACCACCACCAGAATTTAGTTATCAGAGTTCCTACTATATGTACATGTACTATGAACATATTCTCCACATGCTTGTTTAGTCATTCCTGAACCAGTTGTCCATATGCACAAACGTTTAGATATTTTTAGGCAGTGTGAAAATATGTTAATAAATTTCACAACCATTCTGAAGCAGCCAAAGGAAAAAAATTACAGTTTGGTAGTCAAACTTGCAAGTTAGCAGAAAAAAAAAAAAAATTAAAAGACTCACATTTCTTGTAATCAGTTACTTATATGGGAAATCTATTCCACTGACAATTGGGCATGTTCAGAGGCATACCTCTCGTAATAATTACTAGCTACTTAGTAATATACACACAATTGTGGCAGTACAAAAATACACCCTGTGAAAAAGGTGTTGAACACAAAATAATGGCATTCTTTTCATGTGCAAATAAACATTAAAAGAGTATGTGTTATAAAAAGGAATTTTCCGTATATAAACAAGCTGTCAGATGAAATGGGTCTAGGTTAGTACTAAAACATACCAGAATGACCTACAGCTTCTAAAGTAAGCTCTGATGATTAAACACAATAAAATATGGCTTCAAATTAGCCAAAAATGTTAGAACTGCTGAAAATTTCCCACTTAACCTTCAGTCAATCTTTTGGCCTTTTTAGTAGTTGATGCATACCTTACTAAACATTTTCTAACTCATTAACAGGGTACTTTCTTAACAATGATTTGCACGTATGAAGAATGACGTAAATCATTGGCACCAATATCAAAATGCTCCATTTGGGAATGAAAAGTGTAGAAAAATGTCTGATAAATGAGCTTTCACCTTCCATCATATACAGCAGTCCTTGCAGTGTCTGCCTACAGGTCTTCAAGAGACTCAAACAGCAACACAGATACATTGAAAGCATAGGCAGCATTGCTATACATGATTTTTGTGAAAAATAAATGGAGTTTTTAACAGAAACTATTAAATGTGATTTTTTGAATCTTTTATACAGGTACACTGGCAAGAGCTTTCATGAAAATTCTAATTGTTCAACATCAGAATGTGTACCGGATATATAAAACTGCTAATCTATTTATGAATCATACAGCTTGGTTACCACAGTTGTTGAACTTCGCTTTGTAAAAACAAATGATTAGGTGGAAAAGCAAAGTAAATGCACAAGGTGATCTTTTGACATGGTAATGGATAAAGTATGATATGGAATACATAGAGACACTGACATGATTGACATTCTGTAACTTTTACTTCACTAGAATATTTTTTTTGTAGGAAGAACTCTAGATCACCTAAATTTAAATGATACTTCACTTGTGTACCATTTTTGCATGATTTGGTGGCACAAACAGTGAGTTTTAAGTTCGATTCTTGTCTATAAATTGGATATTGTTGAAAATGTGTTAATTGTAAACATAACTGTATAAACTAAATATTGTGAAACCAATACGAGGATTGAGCTGCTATTAAATAAAATTATCACCTGGTCATGATTCATGTTTCTACAAGCTGAGGGCAGTTCAAAAAATATAGCATGGAATTTTCCAACTGATTCTTAACAAGAACATATTTATATTTCCTGGGAAGGGTGGGGGAGACAGTGTTCCTCCTTATCTAAGATGCAAGACATTTTCAAATGATATGAACCATCACACTGGAAGACTGAATGCAATTTATTTCAGTGAACAATGACTGCCATCAGTCTTGAACAGTCTAAGTAAGTGTGATTTATTGCAGGTTACAAACTTCTGACCCCACCCACTTCCTGGTGATGTAAATAAACTGTACAGCACTATCTGTAAGAACAGATCTGCAGTATGATCAGATGATGGAATTTTAAATTTTGTTGACATGATTAAGTAAACATGATTATGTAAACATACATAATTATTATCCTGTAAACAGTATCACTAACAGAAACAAATGTAACAATAAGTAAAGAAAACTTGTAGAGGATTTGAAAGAAGGAATTCAATAACAATATCTAAGTTTTTTATACTGTCAGTGACAAGTTCAATGACTATGAAGTTAATGAATAGTAAATTACTGCATTGTTTTTTTGATTTAATATACATATAAACTGTTAAAGTAAATATAGTAGATTCAATTAAACAACTGTTTAGGACCTTCAGTTTTATGCACACCAGGGGTTGTAACTCTTGATAGAACCAAAGGTATCAATATAGTAAGAGTGGCATATCACACAATTAAATCATGAAATACATGTTCATATGAAAGTGAAATTACAGCAAACTATTTCCAGAGTGTATCCTAGATGGACATTTTAATCAATCAGTAAGGATTATACATGTACTGGTAAGATGCTGCAGTGTTTGATTCATACTGACTACGAGTATCCCAACATCCTTCTTTCATATCCTTTACAATGCTCTCTTATATGAAACAAAAGCACAAATTATACAAAAAGAGAAAAGATCTAGTGTAAACAAACTATACTAAATTCTACAAATAACCTAAAATATAAATATCCTAAGCACAGGTTATGTACAGTATACTACTTTCACTTCTTTTGTAATTTACGAATAAAACATTGTCTGAACACAGCTTTGACATCGTGTGTCTTTTTTTGTAATTTGGTTCCAGTTTTGAACATACATTTTGTATATGGAAAAATTGATCAGATAAAGCAAGAAGACCCGTTTGTAAAATACAAATGCTTACTGCAACCAGTAATGTGAAAGAGTCAAACAGTGAGCAATATCAATTTCACTGCGACCATAACATTAGTTGGGAGTGACGTCAAAACCTACCAATCAACATCAGCACAGTATACCGGTACTCTCCCTTCTTTAAAGGGGGCATTCAATATCCCTTCTCACAGGACACATACAAATTATTATCTGACCACAAAATGCAACTGCTAAGTAAATGCATATAACAAATTCCTTTACAGCCATGGATACAGACATCCGTATTTCAACATTTGGTCCCCATTTTAATGGCTACATAATATAAGAAGGAAACTTGTAAAGCAAAGTAGCTACTGAGTTTGCATAATAAAAATGTATGCTTCAATGACATCACTACATGTATACATTTACAAATGTAAGACTGTTGAATAACTCTTATGAAATATACACAGGTTGGGTACTGTGGATAACAAAGTCTACAAGTTGCAGAAGTACTTGCAGGTAAATATCTACTGTTGATTTTTTATCTCAAAACAAAATTGCCATTATGCAGTCTGCAGGAAAAACGCTTCCTACTTTTGAAATCCTTAAACTTAATATCCAGCAGAAATACAGCGTATACAGTTAAACTTCGTTCACTCGAACTTGATGGGACC
>JAUMHA010407714.1:0-10900 GCA_032359765.1 Saxidomus gigantea | reverse complement strand
GAAATATACATTCCAAATGATCATATTAGCGCCACTTCCGCAAATGGTACCGATTTAACCGAAAATAATGACAACACATGGAAGATGAGACCAGAATCTAAAGAGTTTTTCGAGATATTTCAAGCTCCAGTACTTGTGACTCTTCGTGTGAATGCGACTGAATTAAATAAAGTCAAACTTCTAACGAAGGAAAGCACACAAGACGTTCAATACAACGTTGCGTTTGAGTATGCTAATGGAACATCGGAGGAATTTGTTGATGTCGTAAGACATTTAGCTCTATTATTTATTATTATTTCTTATTTATAAAATATTATTTAGATATGAAAATTAAAGTATCAATGTGGTATGATTTTCCTCCAAAACAATTTATACTACGTAATTACCGAAAACACTTAAACATATAAGTCATTGACAATGTAATTTACTAGCTAAACATTTAAGACTTTTATGTTACATGATTACACCACAATTCCATAAGGCTGAATAGTAAAACAAAATAAATCTATTTATGAAAAACTACGTTTTTTTAAACTTGTTTATCCATAAAACAAGCAAAATTTAAATGCTATATTTTCTTTCAGTATTATGATTCTACAGACGTTACTGTAAAAAGGGATAATGTCGCTGTTGTCAACGTTTATATTACCAACAGTCCACCTGCAACTGGAATAAAAATTAGCTTGACAGGATGCTTCATACGTATGTATTCGTAAAATGTAAAATTTCGCTTGTACACGAGACGGATAAAAGTGAACATTTCAATAACTCCGATGTTTACAATAAAATGTTAAGGCCGACACCTCTGTCCGTTGCTGTTTGTTTCCTGTTGCCTTAAAACTGCTTGTAATCAGACGTTGGTTAAAAAACTAAGTTCTACGAACTGTCTTAAATTAACAGATAGTAGAACGAATCATCAAATAAAAAAGTCTCAAGTACACAATCCTGTAAAGTACTTTAATTTGTACTTTTGAAATTATACGCAACCAAATGATAAAGCGATGCAAATGCTTTTATAATTCCAATATAAGTATATAGTGTAGTGGTACCGTCATTCCAATATAAGTATATAGTGTAGTGGTACCGTCATTCCAATATAAGTATATAGTGTAGTGGTACCGTCATTCCAATATAAGTATATAGTGTAGTGGTACCGTCATTACTCATGACTTTTACTGTTACATTATATGTCTTAGTATATCATCTTTGAGAAATTATTGTTTCACCTAAAACTGTGAGCTAGCAGCTTATTTCTTGAATGTGCAAATGAAATGCTAAGATGGCAACATTCCTATCTTTCAACAGCGTTAGAGTAGTTTATGCTTTTACATATGCCAGTATGTAGATTATATCGACTTTTCAGTAATTGAAGACTCATGGTAATTGCAATACAGAATAAATCAAATGATCGATTAAATATTGCTTTACGAATTTTAAAGCAAAGCCATTTATTTTTAAAAACAGCACCACCACCACCGCCTCCAACCAGTACGACAGAATCAACATCAAGCACAACACCAAGCACTACAGCACCATCAACGACAACAACATCAAGAAGCACAACACCATCAACTACCATAACACCAAGCACCACTACACCGTCAACAACCGCAACACCAAGCACTACGGCACCATCAACAACTACAACACAAAGCACTTCAACAGAATCGACAACGACAACACCAAGCACAACGACACCATCAACAACGACATCACCGTCAACGACCACACCACTAAGCACTTCGACAATACAAACAACCACAACACCAAGCACCACGACACTTTCGGCGCCAACAACACAAAGCAGTACGACATCATCAACAATCACAACACAATCAACATCAACACCAAGCTCTACAGCGACAACATTCACAACCACAACACCAAGCACTACAACGACATCATCCACAACCACAACACCATCAACAACCACAACACCATCAACAACCACAAAATCAAGTACTACGACACCATCAACTTCCACAACACCAAGCAATACAACGCCAACTTCCACATCAACAAGTACAATGACACCTTCAACGACAACACCACTAAGCACTACGACACCACCGACAACCACAACACCAAGCACTACGACACCGTCGACAACCACAACTACAACCACAACACCAAGCACTACGACACCGTCGACAACAGTAACACCAAGCACTACGACACCGTCGACAACCACAACTACAACCACAACACCAAGCACTACGACACCGTCGACAACCACAACTCCAAGCACTACGACACCATCGACAACCACAACACCAAGCACTTCGATACCATCAACAACCACATCTTTTAGTCCTACTACGCAAACAAGTACCACATCTGTTACAACAGTCGGCACATGTTACGACGAGGGGATGACAATAAATTCTGCAGGTGTCACCTATATTTTTGACAGGCAAATAAAGGTCACTGACAAAACGGGAAAAGATTTAACAGAAAACAAATCATTAATACCTCGTTTGCGACCTGGTAAAAATGGCACGTTTGGAATAAACACGCCAAGTCCAGTAGATATAACAATTGCTTTAGTTGCAAGAAATCTGACGAGTGTTCAGCTTGTTACTGCTAATACGACAGGCCCAGACTTCAAGTACACTATAAGCCTCTTGTATGAGAACAGAACAATATACGATACAATAGACGGAAAGGTATGTAAACGTTTTCATATTTTAGTTCCTGCCATTTAATATTGGTTAACTCTGGAAAATAATTTTTTAATTTATCTCAGGACATAGATGCCCGTCGTCCGTCCACAATTTGATTGAGCTCTATCAAATGTGTTCAAACATTTCAAATCCATGCAGAACACTGGTTGTTATGGCAACCGAAAGGAAAAACTTTAAAAATATTCTTAATATTCTATAAGGCCCATAGATTAGTTAGTTAGCATGTAACCTCACATCATCTAGTGATCATCTACCAAAATGTGTTCCAATCATGACCGGGGTCAAAATCGGTCCAGATTGGTTGGTATCCCGTTTAACATTGACTTATAAAGTGAACAGTTTATTAAAATATTCTTGTTTAAAACTACAATGCCAAGCGTTTTGATAATTGATATGCAGCATTAAGTAATGATCCTACACCATGTATGTTAAAATCATGCTCCCTTGGCTAAAAGTTCCCCTGCTGATATCACTTGTTTTTCGTAGACTTATATAGGAAAAAAGTTTAAAGTATTTTTCGTCAGGAATTAATAAGCCTAGAGCTAGAGTTTGGGTGTGTAGCTTTATCTAATGGATCTCTGATAAGAGTGTTTAAGTCATGACCCCAGTTTCAAAATTGACACCGGCCTGGGGGTCACTTTTATAAATATATTTATATAAGTTAAACGTTTTAAAACCTTCTTTTTTAATTCTCAAGTTATCTTAAAGGCGCAATTACAAGATTAATCATAGTTTTTTACCCACTATAAATTCAAAATTTCTCAAACCACCGTTATACACTCTAGAGGGAGTACAAGTATGTGTAACGACAAGATATTGGTCAAGTTACATTATTGGCTGTATTGGGCAATAAGTTTAAGAAATGTTTTGTCTGATGATTTGTTTAAATTCCCTATGCATGTGAAACTGTGTTTCCGCTTAAGTACTATCTTTTTTTCGTTACTCAAACCGACTTTTGCCAGGCTATGTAACTGACCGTATTATATATACAGCCGAACTAGCCCATTGGGTCAATATAACAAGCATCCACTCCGCCATTTTAACCAAGTCTGGATTTAATGTGTATGGTCATATAAATTTTGTGAAATTTAATTCTATTTACCAGACTGTATCATTAACTTAAAGTTAATGACCGTTAAGTTATAAAATGTCATTTAGAGCTTTATTTAGACTCAACTACTTCCAATGATTCGCTTATACAAATCAATCTAAACTATGCATAAATCTTAGATCACTTTTAAATTAGAACTGATCAGACCAGAAATGATGCTCTGACAGGTGAAAACCAACTTCATTTTTAATGATAGCAAATTATTTACAACAAGATACAGGTCACATTTGCTGTTGTTTTTTTCATGAACTTCAGTTATGACGTCATTCATTATACTGGTATAAAACCTGTTTAGTATTATGGGCCATGTAAATATTTTGGGAAAATCGATGAAGCGTTATCATTGTTGTCTTGTAAATTGTGGTAGTCCGTTTGTTTTAACTGTGGCATCGAAAACTCGTACGATTAATACAACAATTCGTTTGTACTTAAAACATGTAACTGATAAATGTTTTTGATTTTAGTTCGATGCCTCCACCATTGTCCCTATTGGTACCAATGCCGTAAAGATCTTGAAATTACAAATATTGGATTATGTGCCACCGATTCATATAAAATATTTGTCTGTACGGGGATGTTTCGAAGGTACGTATCACTATAATAACACCGTATGTGAAAGTATACAGATCTTGCATCCTGTCTGATATGAATTCAACATATACGTTTTTAGTACTGATCACACTTGTATAAGCCCGATCATACTACTTTTTCATGAAACTTTAAACAAGTTAACGATAGAAATATACTGCGGCGCGTGTGCAACTTTCTTCCAGATTGGGTATATATCTTCAGAGTCAGTTCTGTAATTATTATTTTCTTCTATAATCAATATAAAACATTAAAATTCTATCACTTTGGAACCAAATATCAAACTTTAATTGTAATTAACTCAAATAATCAAATGATCACTCTTTGTAATATCCTTCCCCTATAGCTCTACCCCTGATTTTTTTAGAATTGATACCCTTAATGGGATGTAGCGCTTTTCTTAAATATTCTTATAAAAACTTCAGAATATTTGTTTTCTAAAATTTATACAGCTGATTTAATTTAACTAAAAACAAATGAGTTTTGTATGACTGTAAGATGCAGAAAAAGGGGACGAGGCCCAAATTCGGTGGTGAAATTTTTATAAATTCTTCTTTTTTCTGAAAAGGGTTTGTCAGAATTTGATTTTGTTTTGCAATAATAATCGACTTTGTATATTGAAACAACGATAAATTTAGAAACAGGATTATTTTTAAAAAAGAGGCCCTTAAGGGGAGTGTTTTTCCTACATAATTATTCTATAAAGAAACTTAAGAGTTCTTGTTGTCTGAATCTAATAGTACTACACTGATGCAACATGTCTCATACCGATTACAAAACTTCCCTTAGCTGTCTCAAACTGATTACAAAACTTCCCTTAACTGTCTCATACTGATTACAAAACATCCACTGAGCTGTCTCAAACTGATTACAATACTTCCCTTAGCTGTCTCAAACTGATTACAAAACTTCAACTGAGCTGTCTCAAACTGATTACAAAACATCCCATGAGCTGTTTCAAACTGATTACAAAATTTCCCTTAGCTGTCTCAAACTGATTTCAAAACGTCCCTTAGCTGTCTCAAACTAATTACAAAACGTCCCTTAGCTGTTTCAAACTTTACAAAACTTACCCTGATCTTTTTCAAACTGATTACAAAACTGCCCTTAGCTGTTTCAACTGATTACAACTTCTCGTAGCTGTCTAAAACTGATAATATACTTTCTCTTTTACCTTACATACAACCTGTCACAATCTTGTCATTTTTCTACTTTTTGAGCATCCACGCTGTTTTCGGCTGTTCACGTTTTATAAGATAACGTCGACCATTGAATACTGTACATTAGAAACCACCATTCTTTTAAAAGAGATATTGCAGCATTTAATGACCGCTCCTACCATGGACTTTTATCAAAATTCCTTATAAGGCCGAAATCTCAAATGCGGTGCAACAATAAGCTGATTGACCTCTAGATAGATAAAAGTTGTGTTATAGGAATCAAGTTGGTAAGTAGATGCTCACAGCGCAATTGTGAGTTTAATCCTTTCAATGCCTTGACTACTTGCTTTCATATACGTCAAACAAATTCACTAACCAAAAAATAAATCCACATTCGATTACATCGTAAAGTCTAATTCATAAAAATGTAAATTTAAATCTACTAACACAGGTCTTCCAGGAACAACACCAACACCAAACACAACTACAACAATGAAAACAACAACAACAATACCAACTATAATTTTCCCAACGACCACAACAACCACACTTTCAACATCAACTACAACGAAACAATCAACAACCCTAACACCAAGCACTACGACACCATCAACTACAACACCAAGCACTACGAGACCTTCGTCAACTACCACGACGCCAAGCACAACGACACCTTCGTCAACTACCACGACACCAAGCACAACGACACCTTCGTCAACTACCACAACACCAAGCACTACGACACCTCCAACAACCACAACAACAACAACTACGAAAACGACCTCGACTTTAACACCAGGTACAACAACATACACACCGGATTGTACAGATGAAGGAATGAATAAGGAAAATGCAACTGAAATATACATTCCAAATGATCATATTAGCGCCACTTCCGCAAATGGTACCGATTTAACCGAAAATAATGACAACACATGGAAGATGAGACCAGAATCTAAAGAGTTTTTCGAGATATTTCAAGCCCCAGTACTTGTGACTCTTCGTGTGAATGCGACTGTATTAAATAAAGTCAAACTTTTAACGAAGGAAAGTACACAAGACGTTCAATACAACGTTGCGTTTGAGTATACCAATGGAACATCGGAGGAATTTGTCGATGTCGTAAGACATTTAGCTCAATTTTTTATTAACATCTGTTATTTATATAACACAATATAAATAAGAACATTTAGGTGCCTATGGGATTACAGTGTTCTGATTTTCCTTCAAAATTATTTATACTACGTAATTACCGGAAACACTTAAAATATAGAAGTCATTGAAAATGAATTTTACTAGATTAACACTTGAGACTTTTATGTTACAAGATTACTCCACAATACCATCGGGCCTATTAATAAGACAAATTTAATATTTTCATAAAACTTTGCGATTTGTTAAAACTTGTAAATCCATAAAACTTGCAATATTTAAATTCTCTATTTTCTTTCAGTATTATGACACAACAGACGTTACTGTAGAAAGGGATAATGTCGCTATTGTCAAATTTAATATAACCGACAGTCCACCTGTAACTGGAATAAAAATTAGCTTGACAGGATGCTTCATACGTATGTATTCGAAACATTTGAAATATCATGTGTACACGAGACTGATTAAAGTGATATTACCCTTCAAAATGACCATCATAATTATAAATAAAACATTAATCAGTGATTTATACTCATTGAATAATAAACATTGCCATAGTCGTAACTTAAAAATAACAATCTGTATAACAGTTTCATTCAAATTGAATATAGCGGAATTCTGTAAAAAATCTTTTTTACTATCCCAGTAAAAAATAAAAAATGAACCCTTTCGGTTAAGTTTATGTTTATTTGTATTTGTCAATAATATAAATAACTTGGTAAAAATTATTTCTTATATGTTTTTAAAGCATCCACTGTGTTTTGAGCATCATTCTTAACTATAAACAAATATGACCATTTTGAAGGGTAATATAACTTTTGAAGTGTAATTTCAATACATGTAATTACAATTGGTATCCTACATGTTAACCGGACGTTTAATAATCCGGATAATTTTGATTTTAATTAAATTTAACAGTTATCTTATGATTATGATCCAACGTGTAATGAAGATACTCAGATCATGTAGACGCATTCCTTGTCTGTGACAGTGTAGTCAACTAATCACCTAGGTGAACAACATTGATAAAACCGCACTTTCCATATGTTTTAATTGCAGACGGCCATTGTCACGTGGAGGTTAATATATCACTGCACATGCGCACCTGCGCAAATGTATAGCCATATTTACATTCCGTTTCAATTAGTTTCATTAACATTTTAACAGTTGGGAATGCGGAAGCCTTTGCGAACCGTGAAGAAAATACTAAAATCTTACAAAGTAGATGGTTTTTGTTAAATTCTTTCTGAAAACATTAAATAACATATTTAGTACATTAAGACCTAAATCAATGCAACCATGAGGGACCTCGGTTCAGGACTTATGCTATAAATAGCAACCAGTTGCTTTTTCCGGGAATGCCTCTTGTTTACCTTAAGCTGTACAGGGCATTATGTGAGAATATCAACCAGACAGAATTTAATCTGATAAAATAACATATTTCTTATACAAACAAGCAAATGTCCTAAGCATTGAACGGACGCTGCAAATTTAGGGGACGTTTCACTGGTTATTTTATCACTCAAATTGAACTAGAAAACATATTTGGTGACCTCTGCAAAGTATACGGATGCGGACCGAAGTTCATTGTGATGAAATTTCGTGTTTCTAAGATCTGCAATATGGGCAGAGTTATTAAAAAGGTCCTGTTTCTGTCCAATTGATTTAAAGAAACCAGTATGTTAAGAATAAGATTTTAAGGACGAAACCTTTGTTCTTTGCTGTTTGTTTCCTGTTGCCTTGCAGCAACTTGTTCTCAGATTTTGGTGGAAAAAAAAGGTTCATCGAACTGTCTTAAATTAACATATATTATAAAGAATCATCTAATATAAAGTTTCATGAACAAATGCATGTGGAGTACTTCTGTACTTTTGAAATTATATGCAAACATTGTCAAATGATAAAGCGATGCAAATACTTTTAGAGTTCTTATATATACATATAGTGTAGCGGTGCCGTCATTACATATTACTTTTACATATTATTTTTTAGTATATCATCAAGTTTTCTTTCCCCTGAAACTGTAAGCGATCCGCTTATTTGTTGAATGTACAAGTGAAACGTTAAGATAGCAACATTCCTAAATCTTGTTATTGTCACAGTATCATTCAACAGTTTGTGTTTAACATACACCTGTGTATAGATTACATGTCATACATTAAACTATACAGCTTTAACTGAATATACTATTTAAAGGCATTTTTACGTGTCCTTAACACCTAAATTAAGTCCATTCAAGAATGTGCAAACTTTCTTCTTACAATAGTTGCTTCATAATAAGTGGACGATTCCGTAATTGTAGACATTGGATAGATCTTAAGGTAATTGTAACACAGAATAAATCAAACAATCGGTTTAGTATTACTTTACATATTGTAAAACAAATTCATTTGTTTTTAAAAACAGCACCACCACCACCGCCTCCAATAACAACGACTGAATCAACATCAAGTACAACTACAGCAACAACCTTAACACCAAGTACAACATCATCAACTTCAACAACCCCAAGCACAACGACACCTTCGTCAACTACAACACCTACCACTACGACACCTTCTTCAACTACAACATCAAGCTCTACGACACCTTCGTCAACTACCACAACAACGAGCATTACGACACCTTCGTCAAATACCACAACACCAAGCTCTACGACACCTTCTTCAACTTCAACACTAAGCACTACGACACCTTCGTCAACCACCACAACACCAAGCACTACCACACCTTCGTCAACTACTATAACAACAAGCACTACGACACCTTCATCAACTACAACACCAAGCACAACCACACCTTCTTCAACTTCAACACCAAGCACAACGATACCTTCTTCGACTTCTACACCAAGCACTACGACACCTTCGTCAACTACCACAACACCAAGCACTACGACACCTTCGTCAACTACAACATCAAGCACAACAACAGCTTCGTCAACTACAACAACACCAAGCACAACGACACCTTCGTCAACTACCACAACACCAAGCACTACGACACCTTTATCAACTACAACACCAAGTACAACGACACCTTCGTCAACTATTACAACACCAAGTACCACGATACCTTCGTCAACTACAACAACAACGAGCACTACCACACCTTCGTCAACTACAACACCTAGCACAACGACACCTTCTTCAACGACTACAACACCTAGCACAACAACACGTTCATCAACAACTCTCACACCAAGCACTACGACATCTTTATCAACTACAACACCAAGTACAACGACACCTTCGTCAACTACTACAACACAAAGTACCACGATACCTTCGTCAACTACAACAACAACGAGCACTACCACACCTTCGTCAACTACAACACCAAGCACAACGACACCATCGTCAACTATCATTACACCAACCACAACGACACCTTCGTCAACTACTACAACACCAAGCACTACGACACCTTCGTCAACTACCACAACACCAAGCACTACGACACTTTCGTCAACTACCACAACACCAAGCACTACGACACCTTCGTCAACTACCACAACACCAAGCACTACGACACCTTCGTCAACTACCACAACAACGAGCACTACAACACCTTCCTCAACGACAACACCAAGCTCTACGACACCTTCGTCAACTACCACAACACCAAGCACTACGATACCTTCGTCAACTACCACAACACCTAGCACAACGACACCTTCTACAACTACTACAACACCAAGCACTACGACACCTTCGTCAACTACCACAACACCTAGCACAACGACACCTTCTACAACTACTACAACACCTAGCACAACGACACCTTCATCAACAACTTTAACACCAAGCACTACGACACCTTCGTCAACTACAACAACAACGAGCACTTCGACACCTTCGTCAACTACTACAACACCAAGCACTACGACACCTTCGTCAACTACCACAACACAAAGCACTACAACACCTTCGTCAACTACCACAACACCAAGCACTACGACACCTTCGTCAACTATCACAACACCAAGCACTACGACACCTTCGTCAACTACCACAACACCAAGCACTACGACACCTTCGTCAACAACAACAACACCAAGCACTACGACACCTTCGTCAACTACCATAACACCAAGCACTACGACACCTTCATCAACTACCACAACACCAAGCACTACAACCCCTTCATCAACTACAACACCAACGAGCACTACAACACCTTCGTCAACTACCACAACACTAAGC
>JAUMHA010407681.1:0-10902 GCA_032359765.1 Saxidomus gigantea | reverse complement strand
CTGTGGGGCTCGTTTTGGGGAGGCTGCGTTTTTGGTACGTGGCATTCCCTGTTTGATATTATTTTTGTTTTTAAGAAGATTCATTTCTTTCAGGGGGAATGTAATTCAGTTCAGATTTGAGAGAGGGACAAAGTGCCTGATTATCTACGTGATTCACATGTTATATGGAAGATCAATGTACCTCATTTCTTGTACATGGTAGAAGTGTGGGAAAGAATAATTTGCATTGCTCGCAGAATTCTGGATAGCATACTACAAGGAGTCCATGCTAAAACTCTATCACACGAAGTTTAAGTAACCGTCAGGGCCGAGGTTGTCGCTGTTATGAACTCTAGAACGATCGTCCCTATCTCTAATTGGAGACTGTCCAGTTATTTTATCTCCAGCTACACTGCTGAACAAGAAAATCAATGGTATTTCATCTATGTGTTTTGATTTGGATATTCGCGACTTATGCAAAAAAAGTGGAAAATGGTTCAAGTGCTCTCAGACAAGTTCTGGAAACAATGAAGAGACAGTTTCCTACAAACACTTCAACCAAAAAGAAAATGGCAGACGGAGCAAATTTGTGTTAAGAATGGTGATGTTGTTCTCCTTAAAGACGAAAAAGTGGCAAAGAATGAATGGCCTGTTAGGATTGTGTTCAAAAGGTGATGGTGAAAAGTTAGTGAGAGAAGCTGAAATTCGAGTATCTAAAATATGGAAAACGTACTACATCTACACACCCAGTAACAGAGATGGTTGTTCTTGTGGAAAGAACACAGTGTAGATAATCAAGACTGTCTTAAACATAAGAGAAGAGTGTGATGGATTTACAGTTGTGGGGGGAGGGGTGTAGATCAGGGTGAAATGTGTTTTGCAACCTTTTTTGTAGTTTTTATACATATTTTGCTTCATTTGATTATTGTGCTACGTAACAACCGTGCACTGCTTTTGGCGGTTCTGTGGAAACAAGTCCTTTTCTCTAGTCCAAACACTATGTAGGTTGGCATTTGATGCTGTTTTATTTATTTATTTGACAGATTTATGAAGTAAATTATCTGGTTTTTATTTAAGCATTTTTCTTGAATCTAAATATAAACAGGTTATTCTCTAAATCTGTTCAGTAGCTTTCGTACTCGGCTTTATGTAAATGTATATAGTTGTGCTGTGAAATTGAATATGTGTTTTCATTATATGTTTCAATGCTTAAGATAAATCAGATTTAGCAACTTCTTGTTTTTTGTTATCTCTCCACCGGCTAAGGGCGTAATACATGTTGACCTTGTTTGTTTACGTAACTCACTTTTGACATTTACCTGGGGTTATATACTGACTATATAGATTGTGGTTTCTACAGTGTGTACAAGGCTTTTCTATGATCTGACCTGGTGACTTATTTGTCTGTGACCCCATTTAATGAAGCTTACATTCCCACTAAATGTTTATCAATACAAACACTATTACAAATTTCTACAGTGTTTCCCAGTTTTCATTTCTATGATTGAACTGGTGATCACGTTTTTGACTCCAAGTGAAAACAGATTCGTTATTGACCTAGAATGTATCAAATATGCATTCTGACATTTTTGAAGACGATTTGCTCAACTAAAAATGTTGGGTTTATTAAGACAAACAATCTTACAAACTTGCAGTATGAGTGGTAGCATAATGCAGCTTTGTGACGGTTCAAATGGTTTAATTATCATTTGAACGTGTGACCTATTTTTCACCCCATGTGATCCACTTTGATAAACATTTTTCTGAAAATAATTCTGAAAAATAAACATGATGATTTAGTCAAAAATGTGGCTTTTAAAGTGTTCCAATAGGTTTTCTATGATTATAGCTTGTGACCTAGTTTCAAACAACCCTACGTGAGCCATTGTTGAACTTGACCTAGAGTTCATCAAACATAATCCTTTGACTTACGTGAAAACATGCTATAAAATGTGCATCCAAGAGTTTTAACACGGTTTTTCTTTGATCGACTGGCTGATGTAGTGTCAGTTTCCAAACGACCATTTTTTTGTGATGATTTCATGATATTGACTTATGATATGGCCTCTAGTATGCTCACAAAATGTTAGCGTGAACATGCAGACTGAAAGACCACATCGGATAATCACAGTAGCTCACCTATGACTACTTCATTTCCAGATGAGCTTAATGAAATATTTCAATAGACAGATCTGAACGGTCGTATACTTTTTCGTTGGCTGCATAGTGTAGGATCGTATGAGAGACACGGTCAACGATACAGATACATCCACCACTAACCGACCGTTACGTATCTCCTTTTATTAGCTGTTAAATGTATGCAATGTAAAATTGTATTAAAACATTTATGGAGCCATTTATCAAAAGTCTAACGTCATCGCTTATAACAACTTAAATGACATCCGGGACGTCACTTCTGTATAAAAAATTCTGAATTATAAGCACACATGGCTATTGTTATCACTGTGAGACACAACTACGTATATTTGATTCATTAATTTGGTTATTTGAAATCAAATTAAAACATGAAAGTAAAAAAGGCATTATGTATTTGTTTTTGGTGTGTTCATACCTGTTCGACAAATCAAGATTCGATACAAATAGTAAAATAGTTGCCTAAAGAAAAGGGTTTGACCTTGTGATCAATATCAACCGTTTTAATGTATAAGCTTCATCATACCGTTCATTAAAAAAAATCGCCTCTTCTTCCTCCAATCTTTTATCTGTTTGAGCGAGTTTAATCTTTAAGTTTGCAGCATCAGCTTCTGCTGCCTTGGACTTCTCTTGCTCTTTAACAATTTCATGTTGTAAATCTGTCCTAAAATAAAAAATGTTTCCTGTCTTGTTACGTTATTACTTAAATTACTTCATAACAACACATAACATTGTCTTATTGCTTTTCGACATTTGCAACTTAAGGACAAAAGTTCTGCCCGGTTCGAAATTGTTAAATTAAAATTTAATTTACGTTACTTTTAATTTTTTGTTTACAAATTTATATTGTGAGGCTACTTGCCACATCACAGGTTGTTTAGAATTCTTTACAAAAGCATTCAATAAACCATGACGGCTTACCACGAATTTCAAGTTTATCACAAATTTATGTACATGAATTTTATAATCACATAACATTTCTAGTAATTATTTTTACCAAAAGATAGTCCTTTCGAAAGACGTAAACATTTTATAAAAGAATTTAACTTATGTTGTTATTACGGACCTTTCAATAGAGCAACGTTTGGTTGCCTTGACGCAAGTAAGCCGACAACACATGCTGTACATGTGTTCAACGACCATTGTCATTATATTCGACGCCGCATCAGCGTAATGAATGCAATTTTAATATTCGTATTAGTTTCAGCCTATGTGTTAGTTTAATTATACCGGGCTATATGTTGTCATTAAGAATATATAGTCTTAAGGTTTAAAACCCTTACAATGCCGGAAAAGGCAATATATATTAAAAGAATTAAATAAGAACAACTTGATAAGGCTTTAAAATAACGATTTAACTTTGTTAATTAAATCGTAATCTTAAGGCCATAGCAAGTCATTTTTATTTAATTCATTATATATTTAGATATATAAACACACTAGCCAATAATTGCTTATAAATGGTATTTCGTATTGAACCAAAAAAACAAAAATAATATCAAACAGGGAACCAAACCGTGGATAGAAAAAACTCAAATGTAAGTTAACTATAGATACTGATAAACAAGACGGTCTTTATCCCCCACCTCAGTAGCAATGTTCCAGAAAAACAAAAAAAAAGTAGATCAAAAGGTCACGATAAGAGTGGTCGAAGGGAATTCTGAAACTTTTCTTGCAAAATTGTGCAAACAGTAAAATACATTACTGTACTTTCCAAGGCAAAGTTCAAAAGGACAAGATGAAGTTACATACTAAATTAATTCCCGAACTTTACACAAAGTTCTCCAAAACACATTCTGACCAGTTTGGATGAAAATTTGGTGAATATTCCATCAAGATAAACATTCCGACCAAAATTCAAAATGCGCAAACTGTTGCTTCTACGGCGTTTAGCAGTCTACCTATAATGTGACCTAATGACCTAGACTTTTTATCCCAAAGGACCTAGTTTCGAACTTGACCTATGATTTAGTGACATTGATATCGTGTTAATAATTGATAAAGTTTTCCTATGATTTATCGAAGTCTTTTTTTCTATAGTGAAGAGGAAGACTCTATTTATTATAGGGAAATATAGTGAAAACGTATAACAAAAACATTTGGAAAACCAACGTAAATCTAACTCTAACACGACCAGCAAATAACCTACATATACTAGAACAAATTATATTCGGGTTATTCTGCAATAAACCGACATTCAACGACGCTGCGCGCGCATCATATTTTTGCTGTCTAATTTATCCGACGTATAGATGATCTTGCATGGCATATTGTGGATGATATGGTTATCAGAGGTTAAGCGGGAGGGGTTCCAATGGATGCCACACGTCCAGTTAACTGGATTAATGTTACAATACCATTTACACTGACTTGTTGTGTTATTTTTGTTTACACACTGACTTCATTTATCAAATTAAACTGTGACCTCATTTATATATACTCGTTTCCAATATTTTTCGTAACATGAACCGTTATTGCGCCCCCTGAAAATTCGAACCATATCTGAGAATGAAATGTAGTACTTGTAGTGGAGTATTTCCTTTTTTATTACAATGGTTCAGGTTACATTTTGGTATATTTTTCTGTTTATAAAATTAATGCATTCATAGTCAACCTCCTACATATCAATTTTAAGAAGGCCTTTTTTCAGGCCCATTCTGGAGAAATTGCATCCACCTTATGTTTGTTAATTTTGCTTATTTGCCACTTGCATATATGTTATATATTTGCATGCCTCTGAAGTCTATAAAGTCAAAAAGATTAAGTGGTAATACATTGTTCATGAAATGGGTCTCACCGCATCCCGTTTGTCGGGAACATGAATCTTGGTTTTAGACTTTGCAAATTCATTCAATCGTACTCAATATTGATGTGTCCACTTTCTATGAATTTAGTATCAACATTTAAATATAAATGCACTGTGACAACATTAAGGAGCCATGAAGTGACAATTTGTCTTCTATCCTGATCAGTGCACGAGTCCGAGTTGAAAATAACCAGTACTTCTCATTTTAGCCAGGATAAGAGTTACAGGTGAAGACAGGTTCTAATTCGAATGGATCTATGTTGAGTTGACTTCTGACCGCAAGCAACAGTTTCCCTTTTTGTCACTAACACAGTTAAGTTGTAACAGCAAAGCTTCTATGTACTACATTTTCGTTGTATTCAAAACAGCTTGAATATTAAAGGTGAGACAAGGCATTTACTGTTCTCTTTTGCTAGTCTACTGATTTTGTGTTTTCTGTTCCTTTGTTTTGATGCATTTTATATCTAGCCTTTAAATCATATGTAAGTGTCCTGTCAAAAGTATGTCTGTATATTGGTGCTGTAACTGCTGTTACTGGCTTAATATAGTCCACAAACATTTCATTATATTTTCTTTTATTTCTTTATTTATCATCGTATTTTCAAATTCGGTGCTATATACTTTCATCTTTTTTTCCAACATAATGCAAATTGACAATGCTGGAAACTATTTAATGTGTCAGGTGTTTTAAACTTGTTTTCAATTGCAAGGAGCGTGCCTTTTCCTTTCATCTCTACCCTAAAAGTGACCAAATGCTCGTGCTACTTTTGCTTCACATATACCAAAGTGCTTTCAGAAAATCATCTTGAATACTTTGTCTGCTTCTCTCACCAAAAGAAGTATTTTCTTGCATCTTTGTTTCCTTACTTTTGGTGTTTAGTACCTGATATCTTGATCTAAAGTAGTCATTGTGGGAACAATATTTATCAAAGTTTGGTCAATTTCACTGGTACATACTGTAACAAGGCTTGACCAGTATCCATCACGTTTTAAGTTTTCTTTCTCATAATGGTATTCATTTAAAACAAATTTTATTTTCCGGTCTGACTTTGATAGACACCCTATGAAATCTTCTGCACTACCCTCAAGCTGTTAGCAAGCAAACATTCTGTCTAAAGTATTTAGTCTTTCAGAGCCTGAAAGGCATTCTACTTAGAAAAAGGCATTCTACTTAGAAAAAGTGATTACCATGTGATATCAAGAAGTGTGTAGTAACTGTTCAAGATGTCCTTCTGCAGGCATAAGTGTATTTCAAAGTACACTCACTGTGTTCATTTTATGTAATTGTTCAATTTAATAATTTTTAGAGTTGCATAGAGGTATATGTTCTTACACTGCCACAATCTGTTTCCAAGTTTAATCTTTTCGCATAAGTACTCCATGACACGTCATCACCGGAACACAAAATGCATTTCATTTATTTCTAGTCGGATTTCTTTTGCGCTAACTTCATTTTGTAAAAATGTTTCCTTATCTTGTTCTTTTAAATTTGATATCTCGTTTTTCAATGTACCAACTTTAATTGATTACTTCTTTTAAGAAGTTCAGTATTGTTTTCCATTCAATTGTTATGCTTTCAATTATGCCTTGAATGTTACCAAGTTAACATTTCTGATTTTAATCGGAGTCAGGTTGAGGAATTCAAAATCATAAGAGTCAGATCAAATTTGAAATATAATGATTTATCACTTATGTTGACTCAGAAATTAAATGTGAGAATGTGATAAGCTTATTATGCAACAAAATAGTAGTTGAAGTTAGCTCGATTTATTCTTATATAGACATACACCACAATCTTGTGTTAGCATGTAGAGTATTATGTTAAAATTTGCTGATGTCTAGCTCGTCGCAAAATTTTCCAAAATAAGAAATAAGCTATGTATTCAGCTATGTTTTATTTGATTAACCTAGTTTATCAATGTATACATTTTTTTATTAAAAATATACATATTTAGCTAGGATCAATAAGTAATTATTTCTTCTATATGCTGTTTTTTTGTTGTTACAATTAGCTTTAAATAAATAAACTCAACGTGTTTACTCTCACCGCTTACTGTTCTGTCATAATGTCAACAAATCATGTATGCCTGACTGAAACATACAAGCATAAAGGGCTATGGACATTAATTAGCACTGTTAGCTTTACCTTTTTTATACAGACAAAAGAAATTAACTGAATATACTGTGTTCTTACTTTGTGAATTTAGCTAAATGCCGCCCATTTAAAAATGCCCTAAAATGTATATCCAGTTACAAGATTTTGGTGTCTTAAGATTTTTTTAAAATTAGGGTAGATAAGATTTGAGCCGTGACATGAAAAAACCAAAACAGTGGTCAAATGACGTAATCGAGAAGACGCGACGTAAAGCTGACGTCAAAATCATGACGCTATATTTAATTAATAAACGATGCATGCTTTTCTAATTAACGGTGTACTGTATATCAGATGCGATGTAAACAAAAAACGAGAATATAATGGGCGGATGCAGTTTAACTACAAATATCTAAATGATGGCAGAGGGCGGAGAGGAACTACAGATAAAGGTATTTTGTATTTTCAGATACATTGAATTTGCACGCAACTAGTGTCCTTTTTTCGATCAACCCTAAAAACAACAAACCTGTTTGGTATTTACGAGAAGGTGAAATAGATGCATATTCTATTTGTATAGTTTTGCGTGCAAAAGATCCATCAATACAATAATTCTGACCACTTTCTGATACATCTTTTATCAACCCTTTTATTAACCCAAGATCTTTTATCAACCCTTTTATTAACCCAACAATATCTGTCCCTCACAAGTACCGAATGCCCCCGAAAGAGGTGTCTCACAGTCTGTGTCCTCTCCATGTGCTCAATAAATGTGATATGTAATTTTAAAACCCTTCCATGCGTAACAGAGTTACAATGCATATAGTATTCCATTACTGTGTGACCTTGACCTTTAAGGTAGGGACATGGTTCTTGCACACAACGCATTGTCTTGATGTGCTGAACATTTGTGCCAAGTTATTTTTAAATCAATCAATGCATGACGAAGTTACAGTCCGGACACAAATGTATGCATAAATACAGTATTCCATTACCTAAAAACTCTAAGTGTGACCTTGACCTTTGAGGTAGGGACGTGGGTCTGCCAAGTTATTTTAAAATCCTTCAATGCATGATAAAGTTACAGTCCGGACACGAATATGTAAGTGGGGACGCACAGACGGGCAGACGGACGGACGGTGCGATTTTAATATGACACCCTTCGGGGGCATAGAAAAGTTGGGTATAAACCAATAATGTCATTTTTGACAAAATAGTGATATAAACTATTTTAAGCCCTCGTTTGTGTGTTCATACCTATCCGGCAAATTTTAAATGTATAAACTGCAGCATACCGTTCATTCAAACCCCTTGTTTCTTCTTCCTTCAATTTTTGGTCTGTTTGAGCGAGTTTTATCTTCAAGTTTGCAGCATCGGTTTCTGCTGCCGTGGACGTCTCTTGCTTTTTAATAATTTCACCTTCTAACTTTTTCCTAAAATGAAAAATATCAAAGGGTTTCAGGCCTTGTTACGTTATTACCTAAAGCCACAACTCATTACATTGTCTATTATTTTTTCGACATTTGTATATATGTAGATAAACACGCTGGCCATACATTGCTTGTTTATGGTATTCGTTTTGAACCATACCACAACAAGTAAAGAACACATTTGGGTACAGATACTAATATAAACAGAGGGTCATGAGTCCTTCAATCACAAGGATCAGAACTTGACACAGAGTTTACTGAGACACATTCTGACCAATTTTCATGATGATTGGGTGTAGGGTCCATCAATACAATAATTTTGACCAACATTCAAAATGTTTGAGTGCACACTGTTGCTTTTATTGTGTTCACTAGGACTATCTAAAATTGATCTTTAGACCTAGTTTTGATCCAAAAGGACCTAGTTTCGAACTTGACCTAGTTTTCATTAAAATGCATATGCTGACTAATTGTCTTGATAATTGAGTTGAAAAGGTACCAAGTTTATAACTGTATAAAAGACCCATAAGAACCTTAGATTTAAAGGTTTTGTTATGATTTTACCTGCTGGACTAGGTTTTAACCCAATGTGAACCGGTAGTTTAACGCCAGACAGAGTTCTTCGAGACAAACAACCTGACTAAGTTTCATGACGACTGTAGAGTGTGTGCATGTTTTTCTATGATATGGCATGTTGTGTAGTTCAGGGTTAAATGTGTTCTGCAACCTTTTTCTGCGGTTTTACATCTTTTGCTTAGGTAGACTATTGTGCTTACTGTCTGCGTAACTAACGTGCACTGCTTTTGGCGGTTCTATGAAACAATTCCTTTTCTAGTCCCCAAGTTCGGTAGGTTGACATTTATTGGTGATTTATGACGTAAATTATCTGTTTGTTGATTAAGCATTTTCTTTAATCTAGGTATAAACAGGTTATTCTCTAAATCTGCTCAGTAGCTTTCATACTCAACAGTTCTCAAATTGGTTCGGAATATTTGCGCGTTTTTGTAAATTTAAGCAGTGTAATATTATTCTTACTTAAATAATGCTTGTTGAACGTTGCTACTCAGTTGTCTGTGGTTTATTTTGATAGAATACTTTTTATCACCATTAAAACGCTTTTATATGAATTTCCATTTAAAGATTGTACTTATTATAGCAATCTTTATTAAAAATACATGTATTTTCCTCATACTTATTAGGGTAAATTGTATTTTACAGTGATGGGACATGAGTCATGAATGCAGAATATTTTTAATTTCACCCTTGAGTGTTCACGACGTAGGTTTAGCTAACTTTTCTACATGTGTCTGGGTATTTGTTTACTAGAATAATGTCATTTTTTTGCCATATATCTTTTACTAGTAAGAATCATATAATGTTATACCATATTAAGATTTTTCATTATTCAAAACCGGAATATATTCGTGAATGGCGTTTATTACGTAAGATATTAAAGCATCTATATCTGCAGGATTTTTGAATTTCTTCCTTTTGTTGGTTATTAAAGTAGCTATGTCAACATTATGTTATTATTCAGTTGTGGTTTTTCGATTGGTTTTATGTAAATGTATATTGTTGTGCTGTAAAATTGAATATGTGTTTTCATTATATGTTTCAGTTCTAACGATGAATGAGATTAAGCAACTTTTTGTTTTTTCGATATTTTTGTCACCGGCTAAGGGCGGAATAGTAAGAAGTTCACACTGGGTCAAGATATCCCGCTTCAATGTCAGAAGCAGATGAGTAACGTATCAGGCGACCTACTGAAAAGGAAACCGAACAATTTTTAGAACGAGTCCAACAGCATATGTACAAAATAAAGGCAGCCTGGGCTAACGTTCAGAAGTAGTTAGACGTTGAAGTACATGATGATTTTACAAGTCTAAGACAGTTTAACCTATCCATTGACTGTAAGTTTAGACAATACGGTTTTTTTCACAGACTTCTGCGCATGCGCGACATGAATGATTATAGACAGTATTAGCAACAGTTACACGCCACTGTATAAGCGATAAATACTGATATAATTAATCTATCATTTATATATGTTTTATAAAACATTTCAACGAGACTATTTAAAGCAATTTACAGATGTTTAATAATATTTTATTCTCTTAATAGTTCAAATATATTTAAAGTTGAGATTTTGAGTGATCAATGCAAAAAGTAAACGACAAACATATCTACTCGACGGTTAAATGGTACGGCAACAGTTTTAAATATATTTCACTTATACCTTTTTCAATTTGTCCCTGTTTGTCTAAATCATGTATGATTTAAAAATTATAATAATATTTGTAACGATTAATAGTTTTAATACACAGGTGCAGGCGTAATAATTAACTGCACGGACCTCAATACACATGCACAGCGGTATTTTTCTGTCATTTGCTTTGATATCTTCATGATAATATGACGTTGTTTTTAAGGTACATTGTGTT
>JAUMHA010407659.1:0-10903 GCA_032359765.1 Saxidomus gigantea | reverse complement strand
ACAACAACAATTATAATAAATTTTTAATTTTTTAACTCATTTGATTTTAAGAAAAGGGGCTATCCTACTTGTGTTAGCATTTGTGTTAGGTTTTATGTACAATTTAACCAGTTGATTATTACTTTAAATACTTGTTTATTTTATATGATCCCCACTGTCATGAAGGCAAATCTATGAATGTCTTTTTAATTATGGACTTTTGCCGTTTAGATTACATTTTTTGTACGGCCTTACTTACTGACTTTTAAAATATCCTTATAAAATGTTAGAAGTTGGACTACCTGTGTACCAAGATGATGCACATCTCTTTCTGATGATTTTATGATGCCGAAATCACATAAAAGAAACCAGTTTAACAAACACATCTTTCAGCTTAAAAGAGAAAAATTTTATGAATACACATGGTTAGTTTTACAACTACTTTTAATACACATAGCACAATTGTACTGACAGATTACATACATTGTGCAGCATATCTCTTATCTATAAAAGATATGAGAATATGATGGGTCCAGTGACACCAAACTTATATAGTCACTAGGCTTGTGTATAAATGTGTTCACAGCTGAAAGGAATGAATCAAAAAGTAAGAAACTGGAACCGGCATTCTTTAACTTAGAATATTGGTGAAGTTTTGAGTACCAGTCCACTTTCTGACTTGACCACTTTTGATATTACTTTGAAAGTTGGAATACTTGTGTACTATCATGACAATTATAAGTAAGCAAGGGAAGGTTAACTTTTGTAAATTTTTTGAAAATTTTACTTAGAAATTCATAGTAAAAGTGTTGTGTGCAATGCACTGTCATGCACATATAAATTATCTGTTAACACTTAAAGTATTAATTTGAAACTTTGCTTAGTGTTCAGGGGTATCAAACAAGTAAGATAACTGTTGACTGTATCTTGCTACTTATGGCCCTTGTTTACACATAAACACCCATATTCTTGATTTGCCTTTTACTGCCAAAAGTTTTGACAGTTGGGTGACAGCTCTAATTAAACTATCCCCCTTTTGTTACATTTTTTTGTTCAGAGTATAACTCTATAAAAAAACTGAAGGAAATTGGTTCAAATTGCATTCATTGAGAGAGGACACTGAAGTCTTAGGGGATGTACAATATCAAAGAACTTTACTGCCTTATTTTTTTAAATACCGTTTATTGTTTAATTTCAAATGGGTATTATAATTTTCGTTTCTTTTCGCTATTTTTGCTGACCAATCGACTTTGTGAATGTTAAAATGAATTTTCCATAGTTTTAAAGCAGTATCAATTTTGTTGATATGCAAAGCATTGATTTTAAATTGGAAGTCTTTTTTGTTATTACAAATGTCTCCCACCCAGCAGAAGTTTCCACCTCATTGATTTTTGTATTAGTTATGGAACTTTGAAGATTTTTGGGTATATATATATCTACATGTTTGTGCATCTATAATAATTGTGCATTAAAACTTGAGGTGTCTAGCTAAAAGGACAAGGTCACAGGGACCTGTAAACAGAAAATCTTGTCCGTGCTTTTCCTTAAAACCATGCTTGATTTTCATAAAACAGCAGGAGGCATAACTATGAAATTTAGTTGTGCATATCATTATTTTTGGTCATAACCTAAAAAGTTCAAGGTCATATGGATGGGAGACATGTTTAGTTTGTGCATTAAATTAAACTTCAAGCAATTTTTACATCATTTTTAAACGGCCAGCTGGCAGATTTCTGTGAAAATTAGATGCAAAGCTTCCTGAAGTCTCATCTGACAGAGAATTTTTTCTTGTTAGCTCATCTGAGCCAGAGGCTTATATGAGCTATTAAGTATGGGTGCGTGGTCCGTTGATCATTGTTAATGTTTTTTGCTTAAATGTCTTCTCAGAAACTACATGTATAATTTATGTCTGATTTTACTAAACTTGAATTTGTTTTGTAGCATCCATGCATTGTTGCCTTTCCTATAACAGGAAAGTTAGGTCCAGTACAGTTCAGTACTTCAAAGCACTAGGTAGCATTAATTCCAGCTGCTTACTACATGAAATACAGCTTACTTAGATGAGTGACTTAAGGCAAAGTTGGCCCTGTTTTTTGTAAATTTTCTGTCAGACCTCCTTTATTTTACTTTACCACCACTGCGGGGCATATGTCACTGTGACAGCTTCTGTTAACCCATTCATTCTGGATTTCCCCATTGCTTTTTTAATTCTGTTTATGTACAGTATGTTTTGTTTCTTAATTTTTCTTCAAACTATTTGAATGCTATATTTTTCATATACCATGCAGAATGTATATTGATTACTATTTTTGTTTTTTGATTTACTGATTTTGATGTTACTTCACATAATGGTTACCCATGTGATGCAGGTGTTTCCTTGTGTATGAAATGAAGTTTGCATTTTCAACTTGTCTGGCTTCGCCTGGGTGAGCTTTTCTAATGGATGATTGTCCGTAGTCCGTCAACATTTTGATTCAAATGACATATCTCCTCTGAAACCACTGTGCCAATTTTGATGAAACTATGCAGGGATGTTCCTTGCATGAAACTCTTCCAAAATTGTTCAAAGACTTCCATTCCATGCAGAACTCTGGTTGCCATGACAACAAATAGGAAAAACTTTAAAAATGCTCTTCTCTGAAACCACAAGCCTAGAGCTTAGATATTTGGCATGTAGCATTGTTTAAGGGAACTCTACTAAGATTGTTCAAATTATGACCCCCGGGTCAAAATTGACCCCTGCTGGGGGGTCACTTAGTTTTACATAGGCATATATAGGAAAAACTTTAAAAATCTTCTCCTCTGAAACCAAAAGGCCTAGAGCTTAGATATTTGGCACGTAGCATTACCTAGTAGACCTCTACCAAGTTTGTTCAAATTGTGCCCCTGGGGTCAAAATTGACCTTGCCGGGGGGTCACTTGTTTTACAAAGATATATATAGGAAAACCCATTTGGTATATCACATTGTCTAGTGATTTTCCACCAGGCAAGTGGACTTGTAACAAGGTGAGTGTTAAAGGATCATCTGGGCCCTCTTGTTTATAGTAATTCATGAAATTTGGTCAGAACAGCAGTTGTTGTCTTGATAAAGTCTAGGTGAGTTTGAATATGGGTTATCTTGGAATTAAAAACCAGGTCAATCAAATCATCGAAAACCTTGTGATGCCATAGAGGTGACATTTACTACCCAACCATTAGAAAGTTTGTCTTAATGATATCCAGGTAAAGTTCTAATCTGGTTCATCTAGGATTTAAAGACAAGATTGCAAGGTCAAATCACCTTGTTTACACTCTAGGGGTCACATTTATCACCAAATCATAATGAAAATTGGTGGGAATGTTTATCTCAGTGATTTCTATGTCAAGTTCAAATCTGGATCAGTACAGGTCAATAGCTAAGTCACACAGTAAAATGAAAACCTTGTTACCACTCTAGAGGCTACATTTAATATCCAAACTTCATGAAAATTAGTTCCAATGTTTGTCTGAGTGACTGTGTTTTCTTGGTAAAGTTTGAAACTTGGTTACTATGGTCAAAACCTAGGTCACTAGAACATCAAATTAAAACCTTGCTAACAGGCTAGTGGCTGTATATAGTATTCAGTTGTCAGAAGATTTGGTCTGAGTGTTTGTGTGGATCACTTGGGAGGGCAGTTCCAAGAAACACTTATATAGCAATGTCCATTGATTTATGCAAAATTGACCGAATTCACCTTGTCCGCTATCCAAGTTAAACAGTTTTCATCTGATCTTCACTAAACTTGGTCAAAATGTTTGTCGGTATAATATCTCTGCCAAGTTTGTAAACCAGCTAAATCAACCCAAGTACTTTTGGATTATTGCCCATGCAAAATTGATCAAATCCACTTTGTCCTCTAAGTCGAACAGTTTTCATCTGATCTTCACCAAACTTGCTGAAAATATTTGTGGGCATAATTGATAACCAGCCAAGTCGCCGTAGGCACTCTTTCTAGGATTATTGCCCTTGAATTATCGAAAAATTATTTAATTAGCCAAACTGGTGAATTTGCCTTGTCTGTCTCTATAGTTTTAGGTTTTACAAAACAAATGATCTGCTAGATACCGAGTTATGCCTCCTTGACAGGCGTATTTTGTGACAGTTTGACTCTTGCTTGATACTCTACATACTCATTTTTATAGCAAATCATGATTTAAATTGGTCTGAATGTTTGTCTTATCAAGGTCAAACAGAATATTTGTGTGTACAGTACATTGTTTAGGGCTGAATTTTGGGCAAACTGGGTCATAAGTAGGTCTCAGGTGAGCAATATAGGGCCATCTTGACCCTCCTGTTGAATATGTATATATATGTATATATCTTTATAATAATGATGAATGCATGAATGAATGGATGAATGGATGAATGAATGAATGAATGAATGAATGATGGAAGGAAGGAAGGAAGGAAGGAAGGAAGGAATGCTAAGAGAAAAGATAATGCAGCATGAATGGGTGAATGAATGAATGAACATTTTGTAAAGCAATATTTAATAACTATACCCGACAAACACTATTTGAGAAATTTTTAAAAGCAGTTCAATTGAAACATTTCAACTTCACTTCAACATACATGACCGTATAATCTGAACATTGGTAGTTTTTTGTTAACTTTTAATACAATGAAAACATTCATATGAAAATTCTATACGACTCATTAATTTCATGAAAATTGCATATTTAGTAAATTATACTCTTAAAGAATTTAATTAATTAATTGATGTATCTTTCATATATTTAGTCTTTGTGTTTTGTCATTATGAGATGTTTACCTTCTGTAGACCTTAAGTCATAGTGTTTTTTACATTTTATGTATTGTATGTAATGTGTTGTATAACATTTGTTGTATATAATTATCATTTTACCATCCAGAATGAAATGGGTTAATTTATTTTAATGCAACATGTTTATTAGTCCCCTACTGGTCATATGTCACGTCCATCCATCTGTCCATCTGTCCGCAATTGCATTTCCAGTCCATATCTTCCACATACATGGACTGGTTTGTCACCTACTCCCCTGATCAAGGGATCAACACTTTTCTACCATACGGAACTTTCATTTTTTCGGGATAATCGATTAGACGCGGTTTTTACACATTAAACAAAGAAGGGAAATTTCAATTTAATCCATATAAATCAAAAACCGCTTTTATTTATGCAATTTTGTTTCCAGTTTATATGTTTAATGGGCCGATTTTTATGTAACTTTACACAACATACCAAACCAAGCTATTTACCTTGTCCCCATTTGTATTTATTCCTTCAAACCAGTAGGGGACTTTGTATTGCTGCGGCAATACTCCTTGTGTGTCTGAATAAATTTAGAAAACTACCAGGCTTTTCTTTGTTGAAACAGAAAATACAAAAAAAATGGAATATGTTGATTGCCTTGGCTAAAGTTGTTGGATATGAAACATTGTTTTAGTCTGATAGCTACTCTCCACTACTTCAAACATACTTTGAAGGTTACAAAGTAGAGGATTCTTGCTGATTTTGAAGGCACTTGCTCTCAAACAGTTTTACATACTAGTAAATGACTGGATAATTGTTGGTCCATAGCCTTATAAGCTGGTGGAGACTCCTAGTGTAGGAGCAGAGAGCCAGACTGCTTATCCAGAGGTTGTGGGTGCAAATTCTGGCAACAACTAAAATCCCTTCTTTAGGCACGAGTACTGGTCAAAACTCCAGGAAGTAGTGATCGAGAAAAATAACTATTTGTTGCAAGAACTTGTTCTACATTCACAGTTAGATAAATACGCAAGTTTGAACTAATCTAAAGAGACTATTTCAGCTTATTCGCGTAAGGGGTTTGACTGTATCATTTTGTTCTACTCTACTAGCAACAAGTTCTCACAACTTCATGTAATAATTCTCACAATACGTCCAATTAAAAGAGAATTATTTAGAGTTCGTACCCATTCACAACCAGGTGGTCTCGGACCTTCCCATGGAGGTATATCATGTAGCCCAACTTTGAATAGACCCTTCCACAACACGTCAATTACAAATTATTCTGACAAGTGAAAGGATAATTTATTATCTCGCACGAGCACGTTGTGCTCAAGATGAACTATAGTTTTCACCCAATGTCCATCATCTGTCCATCTGTGTGAGCTTACAAATGGGAACTTTAATAATAATGTGAAACTATCCATAGCACAAATTTCACAACTGTAAATTCCATTCATTACATAGGTTAATTGACTCTTATGTGGCTGAAAATTGCTCTTACGTGGCTAAATTAGACATATAAATGCTAGAAATGCGAGTTAGAATGTCCTTCTGTCCATCTAGCTAGATAGTCAACTCTTCTTTTATTTCTGCAGGTCGCAATTTTCATTTGACTTCCATGACTTTGCTTCGACGTTTGCCTGCAACCTGTAAAGGATTTGTACAAAAAATGAGCCAAGCTGTGCAATAAACCAACCATGCAACAGCCGATTACTGTAAAACTTTAATATCAAATACTCTACATTTCAGGTCACATTTTCTAATAGATTTTCACAAAACTTGCTCAGAAGGTTGCCTGTAGCTAGTAGATGATTTTTTTAATAGAAAATGAGACATGCTGTTTGAAAACCAACCATGCTCTAATCCATTTTTGTAAAACCTCAATAACACTCTCCATGTCAAATTTTCCAATGGATTTTCACAAAACTTGCTCAGGTAGTCGGCAACCTATAGATGATCTGTGTATAAGTTGAGCCACATTTATGCTATAGCCAATTATTCTAAAACCTAGTTAACAGGTCACATTTCCAGAAGATTTGCCCAAGTTTATAATACAAGACTTGGTATCAGAATGTGTCAGTTTGCCTTTGCTTTACGAATAAAAAAGTTATGACACAAATAGTTCTCCCAATACTGGTACTGAAAACAAAAAGGGATACATGTGTCCCACCTTACTTTTTAACTCACCTGGCACAAAGTGCCAGAGTGAGCTATTAGGATCGCATTCCATCCAGCATCCGTCCACCATTTCCTTCAAACAACACCTCCTCTAAAACCACTGGGCCAATGCTGATGAAACTTTGCAGGGGTGTTCCTTGCATGAAGCTCTATCAAAGTTGTTCAAAGAATTCCATTCCATGCAGAACTCTGGTTGCTATGGCAACAAGTAGGAAAAACTGAAAAAATCTTCTTCTCTGAAACCACAAGGCGTAGAGCTTAGATATTTGGCATGTAGCATTATCTAGTAGACCTCTACCAAGATTGATCAAATTATGACCCCTGGTCAAAATTGACCCCGTGCAGGTGGTCATTTGGTTTTACATAGGCTTATATAGGAAAAACTTTAAAAAATCTTCTCCGAAACCACAAGGCTTAGAGCTTAGATATTTTGCATGTAGCATTGTGTAGTGCACCTCTACCAAGTTTGTTCAATTTATGACCCCTAAATGAAAATTGACCCCGCCCGGGGGTCACTTGGTTTTACATAGGCTATATAAGAAAAACTTTAATAATCTTGTTCCAAAATGAAACCACAAGGCGTAGAGCTTAGATATTTGGCATGTAGCATTGTTTAATGGACCTCTACCAAGACTGTTCAACTTCTGACCACCGGGTCAAAATTTACCCCGCCCGGGGGCTCACTTGATTTTACATAGGCTTATATAGGAAAATCTTTAAACTTTAATTCTCTAAAACTGCAAAGCCTTGAGATTAGATGTTTGGCATGTAGAAATGCCTAGTGGACCTCTACCAAGATTGTTAAAATCATTACCCTGGGGTTAAAATTTTACCTTCCTTGGAGGGGGGATGTCACTTAATTTCATGTATAGGGAAAAGTTAGAGAAACCAGGCAGGCAGAGCTTAGATGTTTGGAATGTTACTTAGCATTGTGTAATGGACCTCTATGAATTGTTTTAAAGTCATGACCCATTGTATTATAGCCAATGGTGTTCAGGTGAGCGATATAGGGCCATCTTGGCCCTCTTGTTAAGTCATGTCGTACCTAAAGAAGAAAGATGTATATTGCCAGTCTTAGTAAGCTTGTCTGTTAGTTGATACAGTTTGACTTACCGGTATGTTAATTTGTATTTCTTTGCATCCCCTACCCTGAAATGAAATTTGGTTGTTTGCACTAGATGACTTCATTTGCCTTCAATGTGCATGTATGTTTAAAGTGAAGATCAGGATCCTCTGAAACAGCTAAACTGTTGCAGACAAAACCACACCTGTCAACCCGAATAGCTTTTGACCAGGAAGCATTAACTAACTGTACTGGCTAAACTATTGTACATGGTATTGATATAAAAGCATGCCAGATTGTTTCAAAATTATCAGCTTCTTTAAGAGAACATCAGATCTATAAAAGGCTGAACCTATTTCTTAATTAATTTTAATTTCTTAATAAATAATACAGGTTAGAAATGAACTATGACCTTTAATCTCTGTATGACCTTGATCTTGAATAAAGCTATTACTCTCTTTAAACAGAGAGTACCGAGTCAAACATGTCTTAAGTGACCACACAGGGTAACAATAAGTCAGTAAGTCTTAGTAAAGGTCCATTAGACAATTTGAGAAGACTTTTACAGTTTTCCCTTTCTGTTGCCATGACAGTGAACTAGAGTTCTGCATGGAACAGAATTCTTTGAATACTAGTACTTTTGGTCGAGCTTCATGCAAGGAACATTCCTGCCAAGTTTGATCAACATTGGCTTTCTGGTTTCAGAAAATTTATGTAGTTTAAAGAAAATGGTGGATAGAAGGACAGACATACAATGGCCGATGTACACCGCATGGTGAGCAATCATAATAGCTCATCTATGGATTTGAAAACATTTTAAAGTTGCTGAAGGAATTTTACCAAAAACTTTTTACACTTTAATGCCGCGGATACATTGTTGTCTACCGTTGATAATCATATTAGGGAACACCAAATGCTTGATTTAGAATCAGACCTTACACTACAAGAAATTGAATCCTAAGCTTATAACTTAAAGTGGAATTCTGCACATTTTCCAGCTGAAATAGGTGTGCGTACAAAGGGTAGAGGAAATAATAGCTTTTAACCAAATACAACAAACTCTTCCTGCTACCAGTACAAAATAATAATTTTCCAAATATTACTTTTCCTATTTTGACTGGGAGAGTCAATTTAAGAAATAAACAACTGCATGCAGGAGTTTCTTCCCTTCCGCTGCCGAAATCTCTACTGGCAACAACACATATAACACAAGGGAGATCACTGCCAAGAAAGGCATTATTATTTTATTAGTGCATTTGTTTATTTCTAAAGCACCAACTTCATATGCTAATGCGGCATTATCATTAGTTTAACACATTTGAAAATTGCTTTTATAAAACTGTCACCAAAAATACACTATGTGAAGTAAGATACGCTTAATGAAGCTTACTGAAAAATGGAAACATGGTCACTACGAAATTTAGGATGACAAAGTAACTGACACATCTTTGACCCAATCTGGATTGGTTTAAAGGCAAGATCAAATCAAAGAAAATTTATCAGCGACATGCTAGATACCACATCCCTATGCCATATATTAGGCAACTGATCAGAAACTGTTTTACTATCCAAGGGCATTATGACCTTGGTACAATCCATAACCAACCTGTGTATATTCAATTTGATTATTCAATTTGATTATGATAACTCCACCAAATCAAAAGGCATTTTAAAGGAAACAGTCACCGTGACCTCTAAACTCAAACTTAAAAGGAAACGCAAGTTTCTGGATGGCAGTAGCTCTACCCATTCTTTAATGAATGACTGAAAACAATTCAATTTTATGTCTTCTGACTGCATTACAGACAATATGCATCCCTCTTTATTGCAGTTGGATATTAAAATAACACTGGACAGCAATCTTTCATCTTTAATTATGATAATGAACAAATCTCTGGGCCATTTCTCCTATAATACATTAGGATGGGTTTAATGGTAATGGAATCCTGTATATATGCACACATTTGAGTCCGGACTATTACTTTGTCATGCATTGATTGATTTAAAAATAACTTGGCACAAATGTCTAGCACATCAAGCCGATATGTCGCATGGATTTTAAAATTACATACCACAATTATTGAGCACATGGAGAGGACAAAGACTGTGAGACACCTCTTTTGGGGGCATTTGTCACTTGTGAAGGACAGCTCTTGTTCCTATATAAATCTGTGTAAAATCAAGAGACCCCTGGGTTGGGTCAATTTTGTGCCAGGGTCATAAATTGAAAAATCTTAGTGGTGGTCCACTAGGCAATGCAATATGCTAAATATCTAATTTCTAGGCGTTGTGGTTTCAGGGATAAAGATTTTTAAAGTTTTTCCTTCATAAGCCTATGTAAAAACAAGTGACCCTTGGTTATGCCACATGCTAAACATCTAAGCTCCTGAACCAAGTGACCCCCTGTGCGGGGTCAGTTTTGAACTGGGGGTCATAATTTGAACAATCTGGATAGGGGTACACTAGGTAATGCCACATGCCAAATATCTAAGCTCTAAACCTTCCTGTTCTTGAGAAGATTTTTGAAGGTTTTCCTTTCTGCATGGAATGGAATTATTTGAACAACTATGAAAGAGCTTCATGCAAGGAACATCCCCGCCAATGTATATCATCATTGGCCAAATGGTTTCAGAGGAGATATCTTTTGAAGAAAAATGATAACAGACGTACAACATATGCCAGACGGAATGCAACCCTAATAGCTCATTCTGGCACTTAGTGCCAGGAGAGCTGATGATAATCCTTGACAAAGTTACATTCTCTTGGCTACAGATGGGAATCCTGATGCAATATCTCAAAGGGACAAGACTTAGTCCATAAAAGGATTTTATTCAGATTGAATATATTTTCTAAGTTAAACTAGAGCTATCACTAAATGTGATTAATACCCCCAAAAGACTGCTTTATAAACTGAGGAAGTTCGTAGTAACA
>JAUMHA010407648.1:0-10904 GCA_032359765.1 Saxidomus gigantea | reverse complement strand
GTGTTGATATTTTGTTTAGATAATGTATCTCGCATAGAATTATAATGTATAAATATAGATATGGATTTGTGTTGAAAAGTATCTAGTCATTTATAATTATTATGAAATGTAACGAATACACTCTTTGATAACAAATACAAGTATAACTTATAAATGCATTTCAATTGCCAGATAAAAAGTCAAAAATATATTTTATTTCTAGATTTTGAATTCTGATTAATCCATAGAAGTTGCCTACAGTTATCAATAAATTATTATCTTTTAAAACAAATTTAATTAACTAAAAATTGTGAGTGGTCTGAAATATTTCCTTGTTTAGATAAAACATGTATTGAAATTTCCAATATGGGCAGACACTATTTTTATGTACGCATTTGCCTAAAGAAATATTTGATTCACGTGTATTCTAATGTTTTGTTGCAGTCCTTTTTACATATTGCCATTTGCCAAATACCAAACAATACGCCATATTTGTTTGTCATTATTTACATTGTTATTTTGTTTTAAAGAAGTTTCTTGTCGTGTAGTACCTCTTTTAACATTTTGAGTATAATTCTTTATATACTTACGACTTTCATTTACCAAAAATCAACATATTCTAGTCGTCAATTTTATTTGTGACATTTATCATATCAATTACTATATATAACGTTCATGCATAATATGTGTGTTATATGCTAAATACATGCAAAATATTTGTGTTATATGCTATATCCATATTAATGCAGATTTAGTATTGTTTCAAATCAAATACAAAGTGCAAACTTGATAAATTGTTTAAATTGTAAAGACTATTGTTGTTTTCGGAATGTCCAATATAGATATACCGTATGTGAGATCTTTAATGGGTCCATATACGGGCCAATTTATGCATGCTGCATGCCAATGAAGGTCCACATTAGCCCCAAAAGAGCCCTCATGGGACCCTTATTTCAGCCCACATGGGACCAACTTGAATCCCGGTTGCAAATGCCATCTGGGCCATTATTGTTTGACCATCTTTGGCCTATATGGAAAACTATATTGGGCCCATATTGAACCAATATGAAATGCTGTCTAGATGTTCAATACGTAGACTAACATGGAAAGTTGCCAAGTGATGGTTTTTGCATACTACTCTTTTTCTTGACACTACGGCGATGCTTCAATTTCACTTGTGTAATATTTTGGAAGATAAGAACGGATAAGGAACAATTAATTGTCAAACTGTCACAAACGACGCCCGTCAGGAAGGTATAACTCAGTATCAGGCAGTTCACAGGTTTTGTACAACCTGTTTGAAATATAAAGTGGACAAGGCTCATTCATCTGTTCGAACTAAAGAGCTGATAGGCTAATGTCATCAATAGTCCAACAAATATTGTTATGGAATTTTGTAAAGATCGGATGAAGAGAGCTGACAAGGCTGATATGGCCAATTTTGGATAATTAAAGGGCCAAAATACAAAAGAGCCTATAGCGATTTGACTGGTTATCAAACTTGGCCTAAACATTATGCTCACAAATATGTTTCAGTAAGTTTGGTGAAGATCAGATGAAGACTGTTTGACCTTGAGAGCGGACAAGGCTTATATGGCCAATTTTAGATAATTCAAGGGCTGTTATCCAAAAGTGCCCTTTGCGATTATGCTGGTTATCAAACTTAGCCTAGATATTATTATCACAAATATGTTTCAGCAAGTTTGGTGAAGGTCAGATAAAAGCTGTTCTATTAAGAGAGCAGAA
This sequence comes from Saxidomus gigantea, assembly GCA_032359765.1. Classification (NCBI taxonomy): domain Eukaryota; kingdom Metazoa; phylum Mollusca; class Bivalvia; order Venerida; family Veneridae; genus Saxidomus; species Saxidomus gigantea. The sequence continues at coordinate 9,179 of JAUMHA010407648.1, read as the reverse complement.
AAGGTGTGGACGCCGCCCGCCGCAGATGTTACCAAAAAAAGGACTAATAGGAACGATAGAGCTTGATTTGAACAATTACAATGAGTGTAAAGCGTCATTGCTTCAGGACACCGTAAACTGTGCATTGGAGTGTAGGCTTTACATTCCTTTCGCAGCCTGTATCGGATACCTGTGCATAGAGACTCAAACAATTACACAAAGACAAGTCTTCACCACCCGTCTTTGCTATCAAAAATGTCAGCCTAGCTGTTTACGTTGTACATGTACTCCAAGTTCACTACCTTAAGATCATCACAAACTTTTACATAAAATTCCCATTTTGACTCAAAGCAAAACATTAAACTATAGAAAAGCTCTACCACGTCTTCATTTTTAATCTGACTAAAATACCTTTGTGTGCCGTCGCTGCCAAAAATGTTATTGCATGTCTGTTGAAATTGTTTGTATTGCCTCTTATTATAATAGATTTCTGCTGATTTTCAACACATTTTGCGTCACCGTAGTCAAGGTAACGAAGATTAATTACAGTAAATTGACATATATTTCTAAAACTTGAAACGTATTTTTCTTCGAAGACCTGGTGGCCCTCTTTCAAGTTTGTAAGTTTAACGATTTTGTATAAGGATATTCGTTGGTAGTAGTGTCTTTTTGTCGCGTTCAATAAACTCTTAGCATATTCAAAATAAAAATGTCTATTGCCAAGTGGGGATGAGGCTAGGATAAATCAATCATAGCCAGTTCAAAAAGAAGCAAGAACATATTCGAAAACATGTTAACGTAATATCATTATGTAAAATATTGACAATAATAGTGCTATAACATAATGATTGTATTTAAATGTACATTTTACTAGTACAGTATATGTTTTACCGAAAAGTTCATGAGCAAAGCCAATCCTCATGTAACATAATTATTGCTATCGTATCAAACTTCTACCTCCGTAGTGAAGGTAGTTTTATAACCTTAGAGAACATCATTTTGTTACGGATCTTCACTGTTCTCTTGACAGAGTTAGGTCTAAAATGTAGAGACTAGATTTTCACAAAAATGCTTATCTTTAAATTAACATTTATAATCTATAAACCTTCTACAGACTTAGAAAGTAAAACAGTGTCATTTGAAATAAGCATAATACAAATCAAATCATCTTAAACAGAAACACCAACACACATATTAGTTATATGTAATTTATTAAAAGTAAAAGATATATAAAAATAATTTATCTAATCTCGATTCTGAATCAAATTCTTAAAAATAGCAAAAATAATCCGTCTCGAAACTTACTCCCGATGCAATCAACCTCGAAAAAAGAGAAAGGCAATGTGAAATTTAAGGACACTTCCACTACTTTGGCACTGGTGGAGATCGAACCCAGTACCCTGCGATCCTAAGGTGAACGCGCTATCACTGCACCAAGGCTAAAAAAAATACGTACATGTTTACAGCCTTGGTATACATACATGAACATATCTACATCAAATCAAATTTTGTTTTTAAAAATTCTACTCTAAAAAAGACACTACATAGATGATACATTTTAAATCAATAAAAGTAAAGGCTAAATATAAAAAAAATTGTCTTTTCTGAAAAACATTAAAATTTACCCATTGCATCTATAATGGAAAGGTCTTCAGGTTTCGCAATATATAATCTTTAATGCATTGTTAACATAAACTATCAGTGAACTTCGTTTGATTGTCACATGGGAACTATTACCACAGATATGGTCTTAAAACATACATGTTGTTTGTAATATCTACATCTAAGAGATGAGATAAAACGCATTAGAACTTATTACACTAAAATGAAATACATTCATGTCAATTTTGCAAGGATTGTCTGAATAGATTCATAACAATTTTTATAGCTGATAAAAAAGTCCCGTTAAATGTTAATGATTGTATGTTCCCATTTACATCAATAATTTAGTCCCCTATAAATAAATTACGTGTAGTTGAAAAATGTCAAAACACACAGACACTAGTCAATAGGGCTGTAACGAATACACGTCATGAATATGAATACTGTACTAAAATCATTGAATAAGTGAACATTATATGGCCTTTGCCAACAATATATTACAGTCTGCTGACTAGATAATAGTACGTTCTTGATACTCAAAACACTTAAAGAGCTCTGGGTTCAAATGACTACAACTGACAAAAAATGACTAGACACAGCTATAGAATAAAGAGGAGCTACGATTTCAATGGTTTCCTCGATGCTAGACATGTTGATGTAGAAGGTTTTTGGATGCCGTAAAATGGGAATTCCCACTTGTTAAAATCAAATTTTAAATAAATGTGAAATATAAATGAATTAAATCAATTTAAAACCTTGTGGTTATGAAAATGAATTTAGTTTAAATCAAGCAATTTTATCTATATTCGTAAATATTCGGTTCGGCGCATGGCGAAAAACGAATACAATTCGGACAAAACTGTATTCGACTAAATCGAATATTCGATTGTATCGTTACAGCCCTACTAGTCAAGTTCTATATCAGTTCTATTTAAGTATATTTAACAAGATGCCAAAAAAGGCCAGTATCGCTCTACTGATCTGCCTTGAGTGTTCTGAGTAAGTTTTATTACAATCATTTGCAATATTCTCAAGGAAAAGCTAACAGAGTTTATTGTGAGCTTGATCCACTGACCTCCCAAAATGGTCTACTCAGTACGACCAATCATGATGTGAAGTTTGAAGAATGTGGGTGATGTAGATAGCAAGATTTTGAATAGAAATGGTTTTCAAAGATCGAGTCACTGTGACCTTGACCTTTGACCCACTGAAATAAACAAGAGGGCCATGATGCCCCTATATAGCTCACCTGAATACAAATCCACTTACCTGATGTGTTGTCAGTTTTGACCCAAGAGGCATGATATGAACAAAGTAGGTGAAAGAACACAAGACAATGTAACATACCAAATAGGTTTTCCTATATACGTCTTTGTAAAACAAGTGATCCCCTGGGCGGGGCCAATATTGACCCCAGTGGTATGATTTTAAAGAAGTCTACTAGGCAATGCTACATGCTATATATTTAAGCTCTACGCCATGTGATTTCAGAGAAAGATATTTTAAAAGTTGTTCTTGTATAAGCCTATGTACATTGTATAATCAAGGGGTCATAATTTAAACAATCTTGGTAGAGATCCACTAAGCATTTCTGCATGCCAAATATCTTATCTCTAGGTCTTGTGGTTTCAGAGAAGAAGATCTTAAAAGGTTTTCCTATAATAAGCCTATATAAAACCAAGTGACCCTCGGGCGGGGTCATTTTTGACCCTGGGTCATAATTTGAACAATCTGTGTAGAGGTCTTCTAGAGACAATGCCACATGCTAAATATCTAAGCTCTAGGCCTTGTGGTTTCAGAGAAGAATATTGTTAAAGCTTTTCCTATTTGTTGCCATAGCAACCAGAGTTATGCATGGAATGGAATTCTTTGAAAAAATTTGATAGAGCTTCATGCAAGGAACATCCCTGCAAAGTTTCTCCAACACTGGTCCAGTGGTTTCAGAGGAGATGTCGTTTGAAGGAAATGGTAGACGGACGGACAGAGAAGTCTGATGAAAGTTAAATGAAAACCGTGACCTGTAGAGCGTCATCAAGGAAAATCTAACAGAGGTCACTGTGACCTTTATCTTTGACTCACTGACCCCAAAAACAATAAGAACATCTAAATGTTACAGGCAACCTTCAGTCAAAGTTGTATGAAAGTTAAATGAAGATTGTGATCAATGAAATGCGATCGGATGTCACTGTGATCCGCTGACCCCCAAAACAAGAGAAAACATTTTGAGTTGCAGGGATTCTTATCAGAAAGTTTTATCAAAGTCAAATGGTAATTGTGACTTGAACAGCGTTATCAAGGAAAAGTTTACGGTCAGACGGATAGACGGACGGACGGACGACGGACAAATTACTATGGCATAAGCTGTACGTCGAGTAGAGCTAAAAAAAACAACATGTATATGTATACATTAATAAGTTGATAGAGTATCAGGTGGTATCATTATATGCATGAAAAGATGAACTCGGAACAAATGTATAACATTTGAAAATCAAAATTAACGCACGTGCATATTTAACACAAGTAAGCTTACATTGTTGACAATCTAAGTCTTACCTATTTACTTGACAATACCCTACAAATTACCACAGGTGTACCAAATAGCTATATAATAAATCCATGGTGATGCTTTTCTTCAGTTATCCGAACTTATGGCTATCGTGTTTTAATTCATTATATTAACACATGTTTCTACGTCACAAGTTGTAGGAGGATAACATACAGATAATATATGTCAGTTGCATTCAATCTGCCGTTGTTTAGCAGGAGATCTGCAGTCAGTAATGACTATTAATAGTTGACCGTCCCTCATCTATTTCTCTATTTTTTGTAAACCATCTCGAAAACCAACTTCCTGTTGCCTGTTTAACAGAAGTAAGCGGGCATTGAATACATACAGTTGGGTTTGTTATTCTCTAGGACTTCATTATTTTTAATTTAATTGAATCATGTGATCGCTGACTATCGTGTACATTAACAGGATTTATTTAAGATTGAGTTCAGAAGATTTGTGTCCATGCTACTGCATTCAAACCTGCTTGACTAAATGCACACTACTTACATGTATATTGTCAGGGGGATTTTCAGAACATAAAGTAGCCAGTTCCCATACTTGTATCGGTACATATCAATACGCAGTCATTATACATGTAAACAGAACGTCACATACTCTGTATACTAGCGTTGGCTCATAACAGACAAGTTTGTGTTAAACTATACATGAACAAGTTTGGAAGCAACTTGTACTTATTTTTTTCCATTTAAAGAATTTGTTTTGTTTTACCCTTACTGACCTGCGTCATGTCCTCATCAGTACCTGTGTTATTATCGATAAACCAATGCAGTAATGGCACCTTTCTGAAGTTTTCAACCACTTTTACAAGCCGTTCATTCGTATTCTAAATATTAAATGCATAAATGGCACCTTTAATCATAATATACATTTCGTGTGACAGGATGGAACTTAAACATAAAATCGTCGAGTTAAAATGATGCTATTTAAGGGACATACCCTATAACTGATGTCAAACTAAATAACCTCCAAAACATAAATAATAGAATATTTGGAAGTATTATAACTTAACCTAAACGTTTCAGCTATTATCGATAAAATCAGCGGTTTAGAATATGCTGCAGTAACGTAAACAATTCAGTAATCTATGCAGAGTGTTGTTCTTGTACAATAAATGGGTGGATGCGATTTATTACAGAACGCCTCTATATTGATTGATTGTGGAAAAATGAGGCATGAGGTTTTTCGTTGAAATTGTATTTATTTATCTATCATTTCACGTTCATGGAACACATAATTCATGTTTCGAGGATATAAGCGGCTAGATGTAGGGTATGTCCTTTTAAATAAAGTTTATATCGCAATAATAATGTGTTGCAAGATCTATGAAAAAAAAAAAGTTACATTTTAATACTAATTAAGAAACTACTACTTAATGTATCAATTAAAACATTTGCCAATATCATGCATAGATATATTTACAAAAGCTTTATATAGACGTCAATACTTTTGACAACATATCATTTAACAAACAAGGCTGGCGAAAGACTTAAACTCGCACTGACCTAGAAACTTTGCCTAAAAGTTAAAACTAATTAAACAGATTCACAAACATAAAACAAAACCCACAGATTTACCTTCAATTCTCTATATTCATTTCTCAAGCCATCATTTACGTTACTAAAATCTTGAATGACCTTGTCTTTGTCATCAATCTGATACTGGAGGTCTGTAATCGTGTGTGCATGAGATTCTGACAAGGGATGCGAAACAGTGTTATCTTGAATGTTGGAAATCTTATCCATTGTGTCGGCATTTGTTCTTGATTGAGATTTAGCACTGTAATCGTGGTTTGCATTTGTTATTGTTTGAGATTCTTCCATTTGTATTTGGGACTTTGTAGTGGTTCCTGTTTGTGATGCAGCAATTTGATCTGCCAAGTTTGTAGCCGTGCTTGATTCTTTCTGTGTCTTGCACTAGAGAGAAACTTAATTTCTAATATTTCACTCTACTCTACTATGTGCATAATATTTTACTACTATTAGATCTTTCCGAATGATAATGACTGGTCTACAAGATTTATCTCAGTTGCCGTCGCTCATCCCAACAATCGATTTATAATACAAAAAGTGATGCAGAAAACGCGTTCTATTCATGATAATGTATATACATGTATCCGTATAACATCAGCAACGATAAGTAATCAGATTTAATAGTCCATCAAACGGGCACTTTAATACGAACACCATTTAAACCTGCTCAAAACATTAATACAAGACATAGCATGTATCCCGAAGATATGTTAGCTTTATGGTATTCTCCCAATGCAGTTTAATTTACCTCTTCTATTTTTGAACAATATTGGTAACATGGATTAGCAGCGCATCATTGTTATACATGTTACGTGTAGATATAGTATCTTTAGAAAGTTCATGCACATTTATCAGCTAATATAATGTACTGTATATCTGTACAAGACTTCGTGTCAAAATGTTTTAAAGCCAGCTTACAATACGAAATAAGAAAGGAAAGTCATACAAGCTTGGGTAAAAGCTTCGACATGGCAATACAAAAATGTACTATTACATATTACCTTTCTGAGATCCTCTTCCAGCTTCTTTTGCAGTTTCGTAGCATCTTCCGTCGCCCTCTGCTGTTTAATTTTTTGCTGAAGATAAATAAAACTGTTACGTTTACGTGTACTACATTCAGAAATAAATATAAAAGAAGAATTACTTTTTATGTACTTTTACTATTTATTAAATAGTTTTTATACTTACATATATTGTATAAGGCAACACTTGTGTTGAACTTGCTCTTTCAAATGACTCGGATAACATAAATATGGATGTTATCTTATGCATGACAAAAGAAAAACACACTAGCATTTAATATCTTTGTGACGTAGCTGCTCTTCTTGTGAAAAGGATTTCCATACATTATAGATAGCCATAGATTGTTAAGAGGTGAACCAATAAAATTACATAACCAAGAAATGTGCATGACTTTCGAAAATATATCTGAAAAGAAAAATAGAAAAAATACGTGTTTGAGATCCTCTTCAGACTTAATCTGTTTTTCAATTGCTTCTCTCATTGTCTTCTGATGTTCCATTCTTTCCTGAAAATTGATATAAAACAATATCTAACATTAAGTTTTACTTCGTTGCACGAACGATGCCTTCATGTAATGGAGAATCACATTCAACTGATGAAACGTAAAGACAGATGTAGCATTTAAACTATGGCATCATAATAAAGTGTTGCTTGGTTGTCTGCAGTGGTTGACAAATACATTTGCCTTTACATTGAAAAATCGGAACTACTAAACAAGGGGTAGACTTGTGTAAACGTTTAAATTACTTGTCATTACTTGTCATAAGTCTCAGCATTGTTACGTTACTTGATTAAAACATGTATTGGTGTAATTAAAATTAGAGTTATTTGTATGTAAGCTTAAGTGTTTAAGTGAAAATTAATTGTTAATAACATGCAAAAAGTATACACCATCAGAAAATAAAGAATCCATAATTTATGTATGAGGTAATTCAACGCAACGGTTACTATGTATTAAGCTTTATCGATTTATATTATGAGTTGTAATGTGAAGATAGACAAAATCAGCCATTGAATGTATCCACTGTAATCACTTTAAGAAACTAATTTGTAAAAGGATTATGTTACTATGAACAAAACAAAAACATATATATATATAAATATAGCTTTTTACTTCACTAAGCTGTTTTTGGAAGTCAGATATCCTTGCTTTCAATTCATGGTTATGTGTTAAGAGATAACCGTTTTGACTCTTCTCCTGCAAGAAAGTTGCTATAAAATGACACATGAAATTATTTAAAATAAACAACATGACCTTCAAATTTCAATGAAGATATCAACGCGTCACTAAGTCATTTAATGTGTCGAAAAATTATACATTGTATATTGTTTAAAAAATACTACAATGTATTATGCACTTTGGTATACCAACGTCAATAATAACAACAAGCTTTATAATAAACAAAACCCTAGACTGTATCCATGTCACTTATAAGGGTAGGCATCAGTGTTGCAAAAGCCCTCTTGAAGAGACATACGCTTGTGTAAAATCAAACTAGTTATGTTAATATAGTCTTTATATGAAAAAAAAACTAACCTTAAACACACGAAAAAGGCTTTTATCTGCAACCACACATTGATAAGAACTAAAAGAAATAGAAATGTTCGTGTATGGAACGCCGCAGCTACCTTCTGATAGTTTTAATATGTATGTTTTGTAGCAATAACATTATGTTCTGTGCATTTCTCTAGTCGTTCTGTAGTTAAGATAGTTTGTCCTTTGTATGCATAATTTCGTCCTGTGCATTCGTCATTGTGTTATGTACATTTTGTAAGTCGTTCAGAAGTTATTACAGTTTGACCTGTGCATGCATTATTTCGTCCTGTGCATTTGTCATTATGTATGGTACATTTTGTAAGTCGTTCAGTAGTTACTACAGTTTGCTACAAAACATACAGATAAATACTATCAGAAGGCAGCTGCGGCGTTCCATATTCGTGTGTTGCTATCGAGTTTCTAGGTAATTATTCACGTATTCTGGGACTGTACGAACTACAGTCGTAGATCACAAGGATACTTTGGACAGCTAAGTCACTTCTACGTTCTCATTATTTTCATGACTTAGACCATGGAATTTTAATCGAATAAGTCACCCAGTTATCATTAAAATTACATATACGTACCGCAATGGCCATGGCTTGTACCAAGTCTAAATTTAGTCCTTCTTTAACTCTATATAGTTCTACGAAACTTTCATTATTTGGGGAACTCTACAACAAATAAGAGGGTAAACATTTTCTCCCTTACACATTATATTTAACTCAAACTACGAGGATTGTTCAAATATGAATGCATGTAGAACATTATCTCGCTCAATAATGCGAAAATCAGGAGGAAATTAAGAGTATTGGGTAGATAAACAAGTTAGATTTACATTGATACCACACCCATTAAAATCCGTTCATTTTAGGTCAGATACTCCTATTGTTTTCCCCATCGACTTACATTATAGATCTAGTCAAAAGGTGACCCT
>JAUMHA010407647.1:2624-20284 GCA_032359765.1 Saxidomus gigantea | reverse complement strand
AAAACACTTAATTATCTATTTCTACATGTTAACTCTTAAGATGGCGTAAATAAATCTGGCACAGTCCCTCATCCGTGCGAGTTTCTGGCGGCAAGCAATGCTCGTATAATCTGTCCATATTGATAAATGTCATTACGTAGGTCCTCGGGAATGTCTGAAAGTTTCGGCTGTTCTTTAACTCGTATTTTTCCTGTTAGAATCTTAAAATATAAAGTTTAAAATAATGTTAAAATGGTTGAATGAAACAAGTGTTTGTACATTTTTCTTAAAATGGAATTATGCGCATTTTTTTCAAGTAAAATTCCAGCTGAAATAGGTGTGTGTCAAAAGGGTAGAGGAAATAATAGCTTTTAACCCAATTACCAAACTCTTCATGCTACCAGTACGAAATAATAACTTTCAAAATATTACTTTTCCTATTTTGACTGGGGCAGTCTTTTAAAAAAAAACTGCATGCCGAAATCTCTACCAACAACAACAACAACAACAACAACACAAGGGCGATCACTGCGAAGAAAGGAACTATTATATTTTAAGATCGATTTTGTTTTATTTCTAAATCACCAACTTCAAATACTAATGCGGCATTATCATTTATTTAACACATTTAAATGCACAGCAACCGAAAATATAAAACTGTCGCCAAAATACACTAAGTGTAGTAAGATGCGCATAATGTCATTTTAACTGACCGTGTTAATTAAATAAAGCATAACTGATTTGATGGCGTACTGATTTTTGATGAGGCAAATCAGGTACGATTAGTTATGTATTTTTTCACAACTTTATTAATTTTAAAGAGGAGTAAACAGTCATTCAACATACTTCTGTAGCAACACTAGTGGAACTGAAACTTTCAGTCAATCACTCACCCTCCTTTTCTTTGACACGCTCACGGAAAGTGTCTCAACGCTTAAGTCTTTCAGTACCAGTGAATTCGAATGCAAAATTACTAGAATGTTTGCTAGTCGTAACGCAATCTTTAAAGCTGCTCTTGTTGAGATACCAGCACTCTTTACCAAAATATTACGTAGGTCTTCGTATGTTTCCTGTGGTTTGCTTCTATCCTTTTCGGTGACGACAAAATCATGGCTAATTCCTTGAAAATCCAAAATGCTCCTTCCACATTCTGTACGACAGATAACATATTGAATATTTCAAAGGTACCTTTAAAAAAGGAATAACCAAAAACAGGTTATTCAAATTATACAATTATGTACTTCGTATTTGTACTGTGTTTGGGGAACAAGAGGGAGTCATGATAAGTGATATTATGTACTTTCCTACTTCAGATTAAAAATCATACATTTCAACTTTACTGAACATTCACCACTTACTATCATAATAATCTATTATGGTTTTGGAATATAAAAGTCGAAGTCACATTGACTTTGGACAGAAAAAAAGCAGTTTCCTGCCATTGATGATACCATTCACACTTGGCATTCATATAAAGTTTAACTATTGTTCAGTACATTTTTGTATAATTATGTTTTCAGAACTTCTTATTTAAAATGCATTTATAATAGTATTGTTGTATGATATCAATGGCATATTTTGAAATCAAATCAAGTCGTGGCTTAGACACAGGAATGAATATATATATTTAAAAAAAGACTGCTGAACTGAACAACTTCCCTTTCCATCTAGCGGTTGCAGAGAAATAGCCAGACAAGAATTTGTTTGTACACTATACATATGAAAAATTCGAAGGGCCGAACTCAACTAAATAGTATCCAAGCGAATGATGCTGAGGAAATGCATAAATAGGCTTGGTACTGATTACTCCTATGAACATTATTTGATACCCGTCCAGTAGTTGCTGAGAAATAGCGCGGACAATATTTGCTAAAAATCAAAGGGCCGTAACTCAATGGAAAATAATCCAAGCGCAACCTACAAAAAGTAAGAGCAAAAACGCTGGGTACAAATGTACAATGTATCATGGAATCCTGTGTTTTACTGCATTATTATCACATTATAAAATGGCCCGCCCAAGTATATCATTATTACTGTACCAGAGATTCATTGTGGCTACAGAAATAAACATTTAAAATGTATCAATATGATGTTTCAGAATGAAAAAAACACAAAAAAACGTTGTACATGTATCACATAATTATGCTCGTGATGCCTGCGCCCAGTGTACGACCCGAAAAACTACAAAAATGAAGTACTACTTTGCGCTAAAAAACCTTCTAGTCTCATGTAAAAACTTTTGAACTGATTCCAATATTTTTAAAGTATCTTATTCAGTTAGTTTGTCTTTCTCTCTAAGCAACGAATTTACAATTAATGGACGGAAATGTTGTGTTTCTCAAAAGACTATTATTCTTTGGTTTAAAAACATTGTACATTGGAAAAAATAATGCCATATTTACAATCGCACGTTGCATTTTCTCTTAAGTTTCTCTTAAGTTACTGCAACCATTTCTTAAGGGAGTATGAAAATTATTGTGCCTTAATAATAAAATGGAGGTGTTTCAATGTGTTTAGACAAAATTCTTTTAAATCTATTTTTAAAATAAAAAAAGTCGGAGTTGTCCAAATCTTTTCTGGTGGCGCATTTCATAAATTAACACTGGATGGTACGAAAAAGTTCGAAAAGATCGCTGTGCGTCTAGCTATAACAGTAAAATGTTTAGCGTTTCTTAAGTTATAGCGATTTTGTTCACCAGTTGTTCTCGGAAAAATTGAACAAAACTGTTCCGGTAATAAACTATTTTTATGCCTATATATGATAACAGGTTTTTTTTTTTAAATTTACGCCTGTCATAAAGGATAACAACCACATTTCCTCTATTACCAGTGGTTGCTGAGAAATAGCGCAAACAACATTCACACGGACGGACTTACGGACATAGTGACTCCAGTAAACATGTACACCCTTTTACTTCATTTACGGGGGTATAAAAATGAATATGTACCTAAGTTGTCGCTTATGTCTAAATATTCTCGGTATACTTTTTAAGATACGGTAATACAATAACCATAATACTTTAAACATTAACGAAAGATCTGTCTGTAGTAGAATTACAGTCAGTTATGTTAAATAAACCAATCGGATGGTCAATTGCAAGACGTTCACACAAGTCTTATCGCTTTTGGCATTTTATACGCAAAGACTGGTTGTCAGTGTCAACAAGTGGCATACAAGCAGATAAATTCATGCTGTATACCAACTGATGGGTCTTATTGATGTAGTGGTTATGGCATTTGCTTAAAAATTAGGGATGGCAACGAGTACCAAGTTTGATATTCGAGTACTCGGTCCTTCTTCCGATCGAGTACTCGAGAACTCGGAAAACAAACATTCACATGATCGACGTATGATAGATCCATAGACAATCTTCAAATTTGTTTTGAAATGTTTGAAATACTTCCAGGCAGACGATTTGGACGGGGACATGTTTCAAATCTGACTCATAATAAAGACAAGTGTAACGATTACTGAGATATTTGAAAAGAGACTTTGAGAGACCACTAAATTTAGGAAAAGTGAGTAACATTTTTTTCAGCTGAAACGAAATAATTATCTTCTCTCCGCACACGTGATAAACTACCAGCGTAATTGACTTATTAAGTTATTAATTTCCGACATAAACATATTCCGGAAGAAACGCAAATGCGACACAGTGTAATTGTTATCATACTGAATAGTTCTGTTCTGTTCTCTTCTGCTATCAAACACTTTATTTTAAACACACTGCGAAAACTATACCAAATATTATCTTTGATAAATCGTACGTCTATACTGTTTTGTTAAGATCAAATACGGCATATCTCATACATGTAGCAATACATGCAAGTCCACTGTCAATTCGTATATTGCATGTACGTAGCGGATTAAACATGGCATGTTTGGATAACGACTCCAAATTAGAGTTGTGACAAGTTAATACTGTTCATTGGAGGAATCACATAGCGATGATTTATGACTTTAGGCATGAGGTGATTTTTACACTTTTTAATATTCGTTTTCGAGTACTCGATTAACGTTTTGCTAAACGAGTACTCGGACATTCGATCGAGTAACCGATTAACCGGGTACTCGTTGCCATCCCTATTAAATGTCTAAAGAGACGGTTCACATACCTTGGTCGAGCCACTTGAGCTATGTCTGATATATGTAACAGATGCTTCAGTATATCTAACTGCACTTAAACCTGTTGAGTATGTCTCCATCTCTTTCTTTCTAGCTATTGGATACGTATCCTTTAATTGGACACCATAGAGGTAAGGGATCCAAGTATATAGACCCAATAGAAGGTAAACTGTTCATGTTAATGTTAATAATTGATAAATACCTGTACTTATGTCGGATCTGCTCTGTTCATCTATGCTTGGGTTGAAAGCCTAAAAATATTTACTCATACTTTAATATTATGCAGATGTACCCCAGGTTCTTACTACAATCATTGACGTATTCCGTCTTAAGTATAACATGAAAACTATCATCACACATTATGGTCCTATTGTGACATAAAAGTAACAAGAAGTTACAGTATACGAATATTGTGTTCACATCTCTATATATCTAAAACTTTTTTAAAATAAATATGTGCCAGGATTAACCATAGATGGCTTAAGTTTATCATATACTTTTGTTTACAAAGACGCGTGTTTAATAATGACAATTGGTCACAGAAATCTCTTTTAGTTTGAGCATTTTGTCTTGGTAAGACTAAAGATATGATAGAATTTCTGAGATTTTTTAAATGAATTTATTCTAATATTTCTAGATGTTACTGAACTATTTTGTCATTCAAAACTTGCAGTCGAACACGAGGAGACATGTGATGTAAACAACACCTATTTTCACGCTACGCATGCTGAACTACTAAATTTATCAAGCTTTACATTTAAGACTGAACAGACTGAGATTTCAAAATATTGGATGAAAACATCTGCAGTGGGTGGGAGACTGAATATTAAACATTAAAACTTTCATCAAGTTTACAAAGGCACACATATCACACGTATCTTTTCTCATATACTGTATGTTACAATATCACAATAAATCGATATATAAAATAGTGAATAATAGCGACATTCAGGCAAAATAAAAATTAAAGGCTGGCATGAATGTTTTGTATTCGTCCATTTTAGAATTTCTGTAGCGAAATAGATATTTATAATACTTACCTTTTGTCCAATAATCGCAGACACCGTGTAGAGAATCGGGTTCAAAGCAGAATTAACCGGTAGTATAAATACAGCAGCCCATGCATAAACATCGCCAGAGATAGCATGTCCGCTTAATGCAATAATACCTGAAGTGTTTAAGCATTTTATGATTATCATCTTTTGCTCTCCGACAATTACACACAAAAAATAAATTGAATATAACGGCTTGTTTCTATGTCCTAACAATTCATCGAAAAGCCACACATCAAATGATATGCCCTTATAGAGGTTTGGCCATAAGACATAAAAGCTTGGCCCTTGTAATGTTTGACAAAAATGACCTCATTTAAATGACCAGAGGATATTAAATCCACATAACAAAGCCCTGTTCCGCGCGAATCTAATAATGTTTACTTGACTAACATACCTTGTATATCTTGTCATAAGATACAAAGTTATGACGAACAGTTTGGTTCAATCAGTGAAGGGTTGTATTTTGTTTTGGGGACAGTACAGTGAAGACCACATTTAAATACTATGAACAGGTCCATCCAGCTGCAAAAAAGCTTAAATCAAGGCTCAAAATCCGTGAACACTTACCCATAACTCCTATCGGAAACCAGCACAAAAAGTCTGTGGCAACAACAAGAAGAAGATTTCGGGCGATTTTCAAATCCCGTTTTCTTTTCTTGTCCTTTGACCCTGTTGCTGTAGATGTTTTCCTGATTTCGAGAAAGATTGCAATTTGTCCAAAGGCAACAAGGACGAATGTAAGGAAATTAAGCACAACAAAAATCGTTACCGAGTACATCCATCCAGGGGGACGATCGCGTGTCAATGGCAGAGCAATACATACACCAGACTTTGTGTAGAATTTGTTTTGAAAATAGTCTGTAAAAATAAGCGGTACAGCCGCCAGCGTTAGGGAGATAATCCAAGAAGCGCCGACTAATATACTTGCTTTCTTTTGATCTATGCGAATTTGTCCAAATGGAAACTTGATTACTAGAAGTCGGTCCAGAGTGATCAGACACAGGAACATTACGCTTGCCTCTGATGAAACTGTTGAAAGAAATCCGGCCAAGTTGCACCATGCACTATTTCTCCAATAGTCATCAAAAAAGATATACCTGCAAAAATACGAAACAACTCATCGCATAAAGACAGACAATCCTTTCTCCTTAAATAGTATTCCAATATCTTTTCACCCTCAAGTATCATACGCTGTTTAAGTTTGCAAAGACAACGGATGTCTGACATTAAATCGATTTGTTTGCTAGATAAAATATTCATTTTAGAGAAATGTAAATGAATGTTATCATTTGTCCCCTTATATTGTAGCTTCACCAACGCATCCTGTTATTGTATCACTGAAAATAATTAATTAATGTGCCTTAACAAATTCTATCATCAGTTCGAAATCATGACAAACCCCATGATAGCCATGACTTATACATGCCTAATAATATGTATGGACTAACAACTACAATTTGAGCTGAAACAGTCATAAATAAAATAACATTTACTTTTTTAAATAGGGTAAGCAAATTGATGTTTTATATAGGGTAAGAAAATAACCACAAACTATAAAAGAATGAAGTTTGCATAATTGAAAGCATACCTCTTTCTAAATACTGCATCAGCAATGGCAATCATCATCAAATATATTCCCATTAAGAAATCTGCTGCTGCTAGATTTGTCACAAATATACCAAATCCAATTTTCAGCCGTTCTCTGTCATACACAAGCCTGTACATGATTGTAAGAGCGTTTCCTATTATTGCAGTCAATCCTACAAGCCAAAGTATCGTTTGCAGGGCAGACAGCCTCATCAGATCCTCACACGAAGAAAATTCATCCTTCTTGGGGTAGCACTGGTCCTCGTCCAAGTAGTTCGGACGAATACAGCAGAACTTAAACGCCGGTGTAAATAATTTCTTAAGTCCGATAACACCAGTAAATACTTCCTTATTAAAGTTTAATATTTCGTTAGATTCAAAGTTGATTTCCTCTATGGATAAGTCATTGAAAGCCAAAGGCTCAATTTCTTCAATTCTGTTTCCTGAGAGATCAATAGATTTCAATGTAAGTCCACGAAATGAGTTTGCAGAGATTTTGTTTATTTGCATACCAGCTAATTGTAGCTTACTGATTAAAAATAAACCCTCAAATGTCCCTGGTTCTAGAACAGTAAGGTCGTTATTTCCTTGAAGATAAAGTTCGAACAAGTAAACTAGATCACTAAATATTCCAGATTTTAGTACTTTGATTCTGTTGTTGCTTAGGTCAAGCGAGCGGAGGTTTACAAGGCCCCGGAGGCCCTCTGTTGATATGGACTCGATATCACACTTCGAAAGGTTCAGATTAATTAAGACTGGAAATCGTAGATACCTGTTTTCTAAGACATTTTTCAGATTTTGATTATGACTCAAATCAAGGAGGCGGGAGTTTTTTGAAATTGCATCAATTTGGTTTACTTGTATGCCTCGGTTATTGCAAAACACTGCATATCCGCTACAATTGCAGTTGTCATGGCAACGGAAATGACAAAGATTTTCATCGTCACCATGGATACACTGCTGAAATCCATCACATACTTGGTGGAGTGGTATACAGGTTTTACTCCATGTACATTTATATGAATTTGGGCATTTCACCTTTGCAGATACTGAAATTCAAAATTTTAACGGTAGAGATTACTAATATAAGAAAAAACTTATATCTTTAAAACTTTATATTATTAAAAAAATGTTTGTAAATAACAGTTTTAAGAACAATTTGTAGTGTAATTGAAGATTGTATGTGTTACTAATTAACAAAATAACATTTCTACAGTCTGTCGTGTATTCGTAGTTTACATTCATTTTTAATTGAAATGACCAGGTGTAGTGGAATTGAAGATTGTATGTGTTACTAATTAAAGAAATAAAAGTATGACAATCTGTGGTGTATTCGTAGTTAACATCCCTTTTTAATTGAAATGACCAGGTGCCCGTGCTCATAGATGTAAAATGAGTGGTTGAATAATACATGACTTCTCCCTATGTTCCTTCTTTAAGCCCCCTTCTTTCTCAATTCTTCATTTTGTGCCACTTGTGCATTCAGTGCATTTGTTTTACTTTTAGGGATCAAAAGAATTATGTTTGCTACATCTACGACAAACGATCCATGTGTGGCCTGCTAGAAGAGTGTTTTGCCGTGTTAAATGCAATTTCACTTGGATAATTGCTGTGATTTTCAGAGTGTATAACACAATCAGCCTACCCTACAGAAGGAATGTATTGTTAATAAAATTTAAATTCTTACATTTAAAAGGTTTATTGTTGATTAAAGGAAGGATTTCCTGAAAGATTTACCCAATCCGCTATATTGAAAACTGGAATTTATTGAATTTGGAAAATAGTATTTATCTGTAGGGTACAAAACCTGACATGAACTGACGTTCTACTACAGAAAACTAACAAATGTATGAAAATGTCTAGATTCTATTTTGATGGTCATATGAGCCCTTTTAAATTTTAGAATAATCCATTCAGTAAGGGGGAATGAAGGATAACATTGTGTTGCTGTGCTCCGAAGCTAATGAAAGGGAATGTTGATACCGTCGCAATATTGAACATTATGCATTTCTGAACAATAGTTTTAACACAGCCCTTTCGTAGTGACCTTTACGTATTGACTCTTACACAGACACTGAACATTTGTAAACACTATCTATTAAGCAGTTGCATATCACACACATGAACATTAAGTATAGTAATATAGACTAAATGTAAGCCCTTATCAACTGATTGGCAGATTGCTATACTGTGCTGATGTGGCAGTTAGAACGATATAAATGAAATTGAAGGCTTGAAACATGTACTTGACACGGTCGGCATGATATGCGTTATAAAGATCTCAGCAGCTCTTTAAGTTTGATAGAGATATACCTACCATCAACCTCCAATTCTTACCAGTTTTTTTTCTCGTGGATAGATTTCATTCGATTTTAGAATATCAGTACACTCATGAACATTTCGTAACCGTTGAAAGTATGCACTGATACTTGCATGATAGTTTTCACCTTGGAATCAAAGACATCTTTTTAAAAAAAAGGGACACATGTTAATTGTTCTCCTACACCGTAATGAAAAATATATTTCGAAAATGACGGCGTCAAATGACGTGCGATGAAAACTCAAAATTTGGTTATACAAACATATCTGAAAATTTTGTGTCCGAATTTTTCTAAAAAGAATTTGTGAAAACTATAGAAACTTAATCGCATTTAAGGCATAAGTTAAAAGGTTAGGGCGTTTGATGACCTCCCTTTTTACATCTGTATAGCTGTATGAGCATTTCATGCATTAGAATATTCTTTACTTATGCAAGACACGACGCGTGCAGCCCAAAACTGACATATAGAATTTGCTATGTTGTTTAATATATCGCATTAATGTCATTTACATGTATATGCCTTTGATATCGTTTTAATGTTATTTCTTGATTTCATAGTTACATTAAGAGGTTCTATACTGAAAGGAAAAAGAAACGCAGGGTAACAAAAATGCAATATTCTGTTACTTCTCGTGAATACACATTACACTATTAATATTGAATTGTTAGTTCTTTCAATTATGGTACGGCTAACAGAAGTTCAGAGTGTTCATAAACTGATTTGCTCACGAAAGAGTCTTTATACTAATTTAGATAACATCTGATACATTCCTCCAAATCACCAAGAATGTTTACCCTGCGTTTTTTCCCCTTCAGTATAGATTAAATGGACCAAAATGACCATTTTAATCAAGATATTGACTATGTTATACACAAAATGTCTAGAAAATATAAAGGGATGTTGGTCATAGATATCAAAAGCCATCGATATTTTATCTAAGAGCTTGGTGCTTTCGTCGGTTAAATTGATCCTTGACATTATGAATTGATTTGTCAAATGTATATTTTTATAGACTACTTTTCATTTTTGGAAAAAACATTCAGCTTTCATTGCAACTGAATTGTTATGAAAACAGCTACATCAATCTTTTTGTAAAATGTAGTCATAATTTAGAAAGAAAAATTAAAAAGACAAAAACACTTATGATGAGTGAGATTCAACAAATGTTACAGTGCTTCGAAAATGGATAGATAACAGCAGCTTTAAATGCATCACATTGTGTATATTTAGGAAATCAATATTTGCAGAGATACGTGTACCAGATTTGATAAAATGAGCATCTACACAATTACCATCTCCTGATGACAAAATGTTGCTTTTGCCCAAAATCGAAATTTTCACATTTCAACGACAAATTTTAAAAAATTCATTATAATTCAAAATGCTACTTACATTTACATAACGCTGGGAAAAAAGAAGCCCCTATTGCTTCTAGCATTTTCCATCTTCTTACTCTAACGTCCGTAATATGTTCATACTCATTTGGCTCTGTATGCTCTATAAAAGGGTCCTCTATAATGCGGTACATGACAACATTATCTTGAATTTTGTCTTGAAAGTTTTCAAACATCTCCATAGCAATTTCTTCTGCCACTTTACTGTTTTGTAGGAAGATGACTCCTCTTTTCGAAGTGTTGATTTTAGAAAACGCGATTTCTTGCAGGAAATGACTTGCCATCAGTTTATAGCGGCAGAGTGGTTGTCGATTTACAGAAGAAAATGGAAATGTTTTCACTTCAATTATGTTCAAAATTGCATTATTTAGTTTAAAAATTTCTTTCAACGGGGTCTCTTGTGTGTAGCTCAAAAGTCTGATAGCACTTGTTTCTGTAAAGAATTGCTTTGAAAACTCTTCAATGTCAAAGATGTCACCCTCTGCATCGTAAAGAATTATTATTTCATTTTCCGCATCATGGCAACCTGTAAAAGTTATAAAAATGTAAGTGATGTATATCTTATTACTTTTTCAAATAAAATTTCTTTATTCTAAGTAGGAACGTAAAGACGAGTTACCTGATCCGTCTGATTTGAAATATCTGGATCAAGGGAAAGAGTTACAAGGTATCAATATATGATGATCCTTATTGTAAATAATAAGAGAAGTTTGAAAAGTCGGTTTAATACAAAAATCAATAAAATGTGTACATAAATGATAAAGATCATTAAAGTAAGGTTGTTCCAATATCAGAAGAAAATTTCGTGAAAAGTACCCAAACCAAGTAAATTATCGTTTCTGTGTTTTATGTTGGTCTTACAAAGCCAAGGCTCAACTACCAGGACTGATTGCGAAATCAGCAGCTAAGTTATCAAGTATTCACATTATTTAACCACGTTTCACTCTATAACAGCACTATGACCAGTCATAGATATTTCAATCTGAAAGTATTTGTGGATTTGGTCACTTAAGTTCTATTTCTTACTTAGAGACATAGTCTTGATCATTTGTGAAGGTATAAATCAAAATCTAAAAGTCAATAGCAACGGAACGAATGACTTACATATTTCAAAATCTGTTAATTGAACATTGTTTTAGATACAGATCTTTTGCTGTCGTTTAATCTAATTTTTAGTTTAAAATGTCTGTATTTAGAAAACAATTTTTCACTCGTATGAATTATTCTGCTCGGCGCATAATACCAAGGAAATATTTAATAGAGAACTTCAAGATATGGATTATTCCGATTATTGTTATCCGACTTCATAAAATTTTTGGTAGCAAAAATTGCCTTTAAAAAAATAGAATGAAGTTTTGGACATCATAATTGAATTTTTAAATCACTTTACTAATTTGGGTTACCGTGCAACATACCCAAATAGCAAACAAAGACATAATGTCTGTTTCATCATACCTGCAAAAGTAAAGCGGAGGACGTGATTTATGATTAAAACCAGCCTTTTTCATTACATTGTGTACAAGTTTCATTCCGACGCACAATAAAAAAATCAAGAGGACCATGATATCAGATATACATATATATGAGATTTTTTGTAACAGTCGTATGAAATTCCATAAAAATCAATATATTTTACCACAACTTTCTTCGTCCTGGCCGTCCGGGCACTGTATCTTTCCGTCGCAAACAAATTTTATAGGTATACAATAGCTGTCTGGGCATTTAACGAAATTTTCCGGACATGTAAAGTTGCCTGTAAATGAAGCAAAATGAGTATTTTAACAAGAATCCATGACTTTTTCTCTACGTCTTACCATTTTGTTAATATACATTGGGCTTTTAAATTTCTTGAATTAATTTAACAAAATTAACTGGAATAGGAAAAGAGTTGATTTGTACATAACGTTATTAAAAGAGTTTAAGCGCTCTTGATGCGGAGCAAATATCGTTTCTATTGTTATATTAAATTTCTCACCACAGTTATTTAAATGACTTCCTGATTTACAGCCAATCATCATTCCGTTTTTATCAACGTCATACAGGCATCTGAAGTAATTTGGAATGGTTCTCACTTCACCTTCACAGCTGAGTTTATCCATTTTTGGTTTATAATCTGCATAATATTCAATCAGTGGAAATTTTCTACTCGTACTATTAAAACAAGAATTACTGTCAACAGTTACATTGTGTAGTTGAGCAATTATAATAAAAGATAAAAACATTAACCTGTACAGATTTAATCAGTTTAATAAGGGAACAAGTTATCGTTTCTGATATAGCAGGCTGACAATCATTCCGTCTGAGTGATATGAAAACTTACTTGGACTTATTGAAAGTGTAATCTGTAGGAATGTGCCGACAAGGTGGTAGCATGTTTTCAATTACAATGTACATGCAGATATGTATACATAACTAATAACCGTTAATATACTTTCGATGTTTCAACCTGATAAATATGTTACTATAGCGCTTTACCCATAAAAGCGTGTCACTGTGTCAATAAATCATGTTACCGATTGTCAACCATTATTTTACATTCAGATATAAGTCAAGTCAAAGCGCGTGAACGATGTCTGGACCTCTGATGGGATAATCATTTTAAAAGGCAACGACATGTGCATTATGTTTTTTTTACTTCTCTCGGTAAAGTTTTGCTACTCAGAGACCCCCTTCTTCCTCACCGATTGACCCGGGCGCAATTATCACCGTACATGCACGACTTCCCTTTCTCAAAATTAGATCAACAAAACGAAGTCGTTCCCCACATATCTGGAATTTTATCAATTTTAACTACTGTCATTTCATTATTTACCTACTTTATGTATGTTTGACTGACACATACGGCATTTCATGCTTCCCCATCACAAGCACACTTTCGTTTGATAATAGAAGAGCTTATACAGTCCATACCCACCCTTATAGAAGGATACGAACTTCTCAATCAAATGACAACAGTGCCTTTATTGTCCATCTTCTCGCGTCCATCCTCTTTAGCATTTTACTGTACTTTCGTCATAAATTGTTGCTTATTGCAGCTGATGTTCACCTGACTCTGAATCAACTCTATCTTATCTTATCAACTCAGCGTGTGTAACTCCGATTTATAAAATGTCTATTCCATGTATGAAGGTTAAGAAATGATTGATGTCTTTTTGTGACATTTCTAAATATATTGTCCGGGTATGGCACAAATGTCTGTTCAAGCTGTCAACACTTGCTATGCGTGGAAATCTGAATCAATGGCTCAAATCTTATCTCTCAGGAGACAAAGGGTAGTTTTTCGCAAACTCATCGTCTGATTGGTCATCCGTTAAAGCTGTTGTACCTCAGGATTCTATCCCAGAACCTATTTTCCTCTCGATAATCCTGCCTCGTCTGCAGCAACCTTAACCTAAGATCAGGAAACAATTATCACATGGTCGAAGGCATGGCTGGTCACTAAACCCCATAAACTGAGACTCTTACTTTCTCAAGAAGAATTGCCAAGCCTGTACATCCAGATCTATATTTTGATAATGTCTTATTACATTATGTTAACACAAATAAACTTCTTGGGTAAATATCGACGGAAGACTGCAAGTGGAACGCACAAATCACTAACTCAATCAAAAAGCCCGGCAACGTCTCGCACTTCTACACTCTTTTGACTGTCTTTTGAATAGACGGAATCTCGAACGGATACATATCACATTTATCTTCCCGCTGCTCGAATATGGTGATGTTGTCTGGATCAACTGCTTTAGAGTCCGTCGTAATTGAAACATTATGATAATTACAGGTGCAACTTAATAATAATTCGCACAAACTTTACAACGATTCCAGTATAGAATCTTTGAATTCAAGTCCAAATGAAATACGATCTAGCTCCTTATTACTTATGCTGTCTAATTCCCCAACGTGTTGATCGTAGATTCGAGTTTAGGCACCCTTTAAGCTAACGACACGAAGTAGAATAGAACTTTATAGAACATCCTTTCTTCCTTCAACAATACGGGAATGGACTAACTTTCCAGCTTCTATCACAGGCCGAACTACCTCCCATTCATTCGAAATGCCTTAACTGCAAGTAGCAATGCACTTTACCACGATCTCAATCGCCGTTGCCTAGTTGACTCTCCGTTGTTCAAATGCGGTTCAAAAACCCCATGTCCATTTATAGCTGATAGCGTTTTGTTAGGGAACGAACATCTATCTTTCGAACAAAATGAATATGTTATAGTTAAGGAATTCATATCAGCGAGAGGTCGTTTTTAGTTTGGTAAGAGATATATTTTATTCTGTATAATATGTATGTAATCGGTTGGTGTATGGAGGGATGTAGGGTTCCGGAGTAGATCAACATCACTTTAAGTTTTCTTCGTTTTCACTTTTGAAGATCTATTTTGCCAAATATGTCCATTTTATCAAGTTTAATCATTTTTCTAAATACCGTTATTTCCGTTTTTCTTTTACTTTCTTCACATTTACATGTACTACACGTATACCTTTCTAGGTCTAATGTTTGTTGCATCTGCAGTCTATATTAACAGTAGCACACTAAAACATCTATATATGAATAAGGGAAAAGGACTTAAATAAGTTTGTAATTTGTTTCTTCATCCTTACTGTATCTATCTGTATATGCTATGATTATTCAGAAATAAATATTGTTAAACCTATAAGTTAAACATATATAGGAAGTTTAGATTTAATATTATTTTATTGTACAAGTTACATATACAAATATATAAAGGCATGCAAAATATGTTGAACTATAACAAATGGATCGGGCCACGAGTTATCACAACATCAGAAACGGCCCTCTCCAGAAGACGTCAGATTTTAAGTAAATGACAAGATAGCTGTATCGCTTATACATCTTTGCAAGAAAGAATTGAGTCAATCAAATGAACTATTAGAATAATTAAGTGAAAACAAAATGAAGAGAGAGAGAGAGAGAGAGAGAGAGAGAGAGAGAGAGAGAGAGAAACAAATTGAAGAAAAAAAATGCATTTAACAATTTGAAGAAAAACAAAACGCTGAAAAAGTTTGACTGCCTTCCGTGATCGAACAAACACCTCGCTCAATTGGAACCCCGCACCTGGCACCCCAGACGGATGTACATTAATAATATATAGGAAGTTGTTATTTATACCAACAGTATTTTTACAATTGTTGTCCCATATTTGCGTCTCGGCCTGCCTACCGTACTGATAATGATATTATACTGAAATAACACTTTTCATGCATAAAGTTTAAAAAAATAATTTTAGCACATCGTACGATAAATATTTGCGGTGTAAGTATTTAAAATACTTTCTGAACGTAATGTACTGTCAAACACCTTACCCCACCCATCCATAATTATATTGCTACGTGTATGCGCCCATGAAATGAACAAGAAAAAAGACATATATTACATTAATGCTTTTTACTTCCCCGTTGCTTGTCCTCAATTCCTAAAGGAAACTTGAATACAACCAAAATAAACAGTCTATGACATGGGTATCTTGTTCGCGTTATATATTATAATAGATATTAGACATGTTGATTACCTTGTTCACATATCATTGGCCCGGCAGTTATTTGGTAGTAGAAGCTGTGCAAATCTGTCAGCGAAATTGTCCTGTACAATTCTTCCTGTGCATTGATATATACAAGATCTGAAGTATTGTATGATCGTTTGGAATGTTCTACAACGTTTCTGTCATTACAGGGATACACAATCCTGGAGAAATATAAAGATAAATATGAGATGAAATTTATAGTTATTTCATGATGAGATTACTATAATAATAATAATAATAATAATAATAATAATAACATCTATATTTAGTGAAGGCAACACATAAGACGTGTTAAGAGTTACAAAGCAAATCTTAACAAATCTTTTTTTCATATGGCCTTCAAAATGAATCTAGCAACTATCTCTCTCTCTCTCTCTCTCTCTCTCTCTCTCTCTCTCTCTTTCTCTCTCTCACACACATGCACCCACACATGCACACATACTCACACACTAACGCGCACGCACACATAACCTCCCTCATAACGTAGGAATAACACATTCATGAAATTTATCAAACATATCATAAAAAAAACAAAACAAAAAAACAACATAATAATTGTAAAGAAGCAGGTTTCTTCTGTTTTTTGTAACAGTCACTCTATTGACAATACACATCATGAATTTTTTTTTCAATTATAGTACTAGAACTATACATGTCTGCTACACACTGTGAATTTATAACCGGTATATCATTTAAAAAGTAAAATCCGTTTCCATTCTAATATGTTTACATGGAATGAAAAGTTGAATTACAACGTATCACACAGTTAAATGAATTTCCTTGTCGCCAGTAATTAACTTTTGTAATTAAACATTTGTCTGTGTGTCTTTACCTAAGGCATTACTTTTACTAAATGATTTCAAAAATACCAAACAACGATTTTGTATTATTTCGTGATCTTTATTAGACACAACATGAGGGTTCCGCATGAAAACATAAGCGACGTTTATAAAATAATCCCGCGTGTTAACTATCACGTATGCAAGTTATATTTGACTTCAAAATGTTCATATCAAATAATGATTATATTAAGAATGAATGCATATGTGTCTCTGAAGAACAATATATAACAGCTTATTTCACTGAAAAGATAAATTACATAAAGCAACCCTAAATACGATACACACTTCAACTTAGGCATTGCATATTAACTAAATAAAGGTAGTGTTTTTCCAACAGTATAGGTAAAGGAAAACAACAGGCAAACAACGGATAAACAGATAATAAGAGGATTCTTAGCCATAAAAACATACTCTTTCTCATGATTTATGTCAACTTCTAAGATTATACAGTCGCAGTGTTTAAAATTTTGTGTGTGGTTTGTATCTTCAACTCTGGAAGCCGCTTCATGAGATGGAATGCACGTCTGCTTTATCTGAATCACATAAATGCTCATTTTGTAAAAGTTGATTTTTTCAAGAAACAAAGGTAATATAGAACAAAGAATTTGAACCTAAAATGAATATGGAGGAATGAAAGCCAGAACACCAGAACACCAGAACACCAGATGCAAAACTTTCCCAAGTAAAACTATATGTGAAGCTCAGTTAAAATCATAAGTCCAGGGAATACCTGGGTTTTAAGGTTAACAGAACTTAATTATCTATAATAAACTAGAAATGTTGTTTTTACTAGTAAGTATGGTTTTATCA
>JAUMHA010407646.1:0-39121 GCA_032359765.1 Saxidomus gigantea | reverse complement strand
AGAGAAAACAGCCAAAGAGTGAAAGAAGAATGAAAGAAGAAAAAAGAATGAAAGAGGTAACACCCTAGGGCATTACAATATTACCCTTCGAGGTGACCATCATAACTTTTAAAAAGACATTCGTCACTGATTTATACTACTTGAAAAATGAACATTGCTAACAAAAATATATGAATCTGTATCACTGTTTTATTCCCATTGAATATTGAGAAAATCAGTAAAAATCTTTTTTGACTATCCTAGTCAAAATAGAGATTCAATCTTTTCTTTTACACACATTTTAATTTATTCATTCAATAATAGAAATAACGTTGCTTGCCATTGCACGCACATATTTATACTTTTTAGTGATATCTTCTGCCAATGAGTATATCCAAGTTTAGAGTTTCAAACATTATCGTTGTTAGTTCATTTCATGTTTAGGAAAAAGATTTCACTTTTGAGTGATTTACCGGTTAGTAAATCACTGTGTGGAGTGTAGATGCGTAGTAATCTAATTACTGAGTGATTAACGAAGCATCTAAACGACACACAGTGATATACTAACCGGTATATCACTCAAAAGTAAAATCTATTTCCATTCTTACACATTAATTTAAACCAAAACAAATGTTCGAAGATGTACTATTTGCTGCGGTCGCTGCCTTGAACTTGTAGTATTCCGTGCATTCCTTGCATTTCATGATATTTTGGCTGTTCTGTTTTACTCCTCAAATAAAACGCTATTCGTCTTATTTTTGCTGTTGTTGATATTGCTGGCGATACCGGAAGTGAAGACAAATTTACTACGATTTGTTTTACATCACGTGAATTCATTCACAACAATACCGATCCAAGCGTTTTAGCGCATGCACACTCGTTCATGTTGTGTGAAAATTACGCAGGTGGGAATTTAGCAGTCAAAAACAGTTCCGGGCGCCTTGAGTGATATACTTTGTAGTATATCACGCTCAAATCCTTCTTTGCCAATATAGGAGAAATGTTCAGTAGTGTTAGAATTTAAGTTTAATTTCACATACTAGTATATGTTAGGGATTTTAATGTCGCAAAGTTGCAGCTCAAGAAAAACTAAACACAAAGTATTTTTACTTGAAGCACGCATATTTGGAAAGTTCTGTAGGAATTATCTGCAGTCATAGGGAAAGTACCGCCATTAACACGTTTGGTTTATTAGATTTAAAAAAATATATAAACATATACAGGATCAAACTGTTGGAGCCATATAATTGTTACTGATCCATGACAGACTTACACTTAAAAGTTTATTGAACCGTCGAAAAGGTCAAGGACGTATACCTACCTGATATTTCCTCTTATTTGTGGACATTAAGCATCTGCTACTCTCGAAAATGATAAGAGTAATCACTTACATGCAAATTGACACTTCAATAAGCTAACCTTGGCACTTCTGTGTGCCAAGTCAATTTTTTTGTGTATGTATGAACTCCTCAGAAAGCTTATAGTTTCAGTAGTAAGCATTTAAGCCACCTAAAACTTGACAAGATTACTTGTTTTTGATAACTGTCAAATACTAATTTTGAAAAACTTATATATTGCAAATGGCCGGGGTTCCGACGTGTTCCACTCAAATGTAGACCCTATTAAAACAAAGTGCCATATTTCTCTGTGTTTAAAAGCTACTGTCATAGCAGATATTCCTTTGTATGATGTTCAGTCGTTAAAAGGATCCACTGAAGGTGTACAGGTTTCTATGATTAATTCTGAAGTGTCGCCTTATACAAAAGTGGATGGGGGTATTCTTGCATGCCTACTTGCAGATAGTTATAAACTTTCAAATAAAGGTAGTCTTGTGAAAAACTGAAAACCATGGTCATTAAGTGTAGCTGTATTTAAGCAATTTAATTTAGAAAACAATAGAATCTTCATTTACAGATATCTAAACTAAAACGAGGACAGGAAATATATAGATAGTACATATCTGCAACATAACCCTTTCCCCCACACCTCCAAAATATAGTTGGTGTACACTTTGGGCAAAGTCAGAGCCCGGTGATATGTTTACTGCTTTTAATTATCCATTAACCCTTTTGTAAATCATTTTATTTTAGCTTAAAGGCATACATTAATAAATAACAAAGAAATCCTAGGTAAACAAAATCATAAGTTAGATACTTTATATTCCAAGGGACTTTTATTATATGCTCGAATTGTTGCTCATAATGACTTAAGAACAGCCTGTCTAATTTTGCTTGTGCATAAGGTAAAAAACAAACAAATCCCTTGTAACTGTTAATTGGATAATAAGGGGAGCGGTGGTGTAGAGGTTTAGGTGTCTGCCGCTCATCCCGGAGGTTGCGGGTTCGAGCCCCACTAAGGTCACGACCGTACCTCCTCATATGACACCAGTACTGGTTTTTCCAGGAAGCGGACTCGAGAGTGACTCGATAAGCTCAAAGCTTTCTTCACAATCGAGCTGAAATAAATAAGTATAAACTAAACTAATTGGATAATTCTACCGTGACGAACATTTCGCAATTTATGAGCGAACATACTTTTATTTTCACGAAAGGATTTTCTAAAATGTCTCTTTACCCTAAAAGTAAATCAATATGAAATGAATTCCTTCGCGAGATTTTTAGATTAGCGACGTTGGAAATTCGCAGAAATAGCGAAAATTAAATCATGGCCAATATTATCAAATTTACAGAACTGGCGAATGGCGACTACTTACACTATGATCTACAGGAAATTGTCAGCCAGTAAATTCTTATTAATTTATTTGTTCCATTATTTTAATATAAAATAGCGTTTGTTTGCTGGTGAAATAAACATAGAAAACGATTATTTATAAAAGATTGCTTCACGTTTAATCTCTAGTAAAGTATTTGTTCAAATTCTATTAGTCGTTCAGAAAACCTTCAACTTAGCTTCAAAATCAGGTGAGATGAGTTTTGACATAGTCAACTTTGTTGATGATTCAACAAATACTTTGTATCTCTTCTAAAGAGATATACAAAAACAGCTGCAATTCTATTATTTAACGGCACAAAATGGTTTACATTTATAATAATTTGTTTTTGAATACTTGCTCAATGCTTTGTATACATGATTATCATTCACTGTATTGTGCTGCTGCGGTAACACTGTCATTTATACTTTCTCCGTTCACGCAGTGATTGGTTTCTCCAAAAGAAGTATCAAGCACACGTTTTATGTTTTATCATAGTAAATTCAATTATTTTGTTGATTAAACAAACAAAAACACGAGTTGCAAACTTTGCATAAACAAAATTGAAAATAACGTCTTTTAAAAGACCGTTATTACGAGAAAAACGACATCATTTATGCCACAGGACTGTAATACTGTAAATCCGGTAATATTCATGGTGTTTTTATTTTCGCTATTTTTTCGTGAATCAATTGCATCGTGACATCAATTTACATCCAGTATGTACGACCTATCCGAACAATACATAACGTTATCGGACAAAATCCTATGTTAATTCATTATCTATTTTAATTCAATCAAAATGTGTTTGAACAAACCTTTTCAAGCTGACAGTGTCAAGTAGATATTCCAAAAAAGTGCATATCCAAAATAAACAGTGTATTTTTACAAAATAATAATAATTTGCACATCCCGGGAAAATGAAATATTCACATCACGGGTACCTGATTTTACATGTTAAGTATGTCTTCTCCTTGGTGGCTCTTGTATACATCACAGAAAGCACGTATGCCGGGAAAGAAAATTTTGACATTATATATAGACAGGCATAATATTTAAAACAAAATTCGTTATTAATTGTAATTGGGAAATTCCTTCAAGCCAGTCCTAAGACTGAGTAAGGGCCACAGTTTCCCCCATTATCAGTACTTACATGAAAGGATAAATCCCCATTCTAGGCAGTGCCTTATTTCATATTATAGATTCACTGACGTTTTATCGTTTATTCTAACACGATCCGCAACTTTTCGTATATAGATATAGAGGGAAAGAAGCTATATATTATTTTACGATAAAAGACATCACGTTTTCCACGAAAAGTGGGGTAAATGTCGCACGCGTCCAATCGTATTTCGTGCTTGTAAGCTACTATTGAATGTTGCTACACGTGGTATTTTTCAAAGACAATACTACGCATCCGAATTCCTCACTGTATTTTATTAAACGATAAAATACAGGGACACATTTATTATTTCTTTACATTTCTTTTCCTCGAAAGTCAAGCCAATCTCCACGGAAGTGGAACATGTGTTTTTCGCCCAGTGTTGTTTTGTACCATTAAGTGTGTAGCTGAACTTGGAATTTTGCCACAATCTTAAAATAAACAGGACTAGCAATTTTCAAATCGATAGGACTAATAACATTGATATCGTTAGTAAATCAATTGCAGCAAAGAGTGTGTTATTAAAGAGAGCACGGAAATAGTAAGGGAGTTGTCCATCTAAAGTCGGATCGCATTTGGGCGATAGGATTCGGAACGGTATACTTTGCAACTTTGCAGACAATATGCACAAAGAAGAGTATTGGACAATATAGATTGTATAGGAAAAGGTGTAAGATTTGCATATAAGTTTTTTTTACTTCAAACCCGCAGAATGTATATATGAGCAGAGAATATAACTTTCCTTTTTCTAGTAAAGAAGTTTTGCAAGCGGCATGATGTGAACGATGATGAAAGAACAAATCGGATATTAAATGCATATTAATTATTCAACTTATATTAATTTTAAACAGACCTCTTAGCATGTACATGTTTAGACTATCAAATACGCTAAACGTTATTCTTAGTTGAAATAGTATATTAACACATGATGTTTTCAGCTTCTTGAATGGCTTATGGTCATTTTAGCGTGGTGACTCTGATCTCTGGAAACCCGACAGAATAATAACAGCAACTAATAACTTTAACAGCAATATCTTACTTGTTGCCTTAATTCTTTAGATAGTCGATCAATGTTATTATGTAAACTATTACTAAAACCCATCATCATATAAAAGTGATATAGTAACTGTAGTAAAACCTGACGTGACTATCTATATCAAAATGATATTGTAAAGATAACAAAAACAATCACAAACGTTTTGTTATATTATTCAGTGAAAGGTAACATATAACATATCTCTGTTTGATGAACAATGTTTAAGAGATTATAGTTCACATTGTCTATTTAAGAAACTGCGACTTACAATTTATGATTTAAATTTACATCTTACCATTTCAGTATTCAAACATATTTATTAAGTACAAGAAATAAGAACGTATTCAAATGACCTAACAAATAACAAACACGTTCGTAAATTAAAGTCAGTCATACATAAACTACATTGTCTGAAGTCTTGAAAATCAGCTTTATCATGTAAACAATCCATTCTTTTTGTTTAATTAGATCATACTCCATGTCCCTGCTTGTGTTGTTTTAATCGTATTGCAAAGTCGATCACAACGTCCTGAATACATTAATAGTAAAAGAATGTTCTGAACCAAGCATTTGTAAAGTCAAAACAACCATCGTAACTTTCAATATTGCCTGTATAGTACACCGCATCGTCCGCCATTGGCCTGTCGGTTTGAATTGTTATGATAGAACAGCTAGATAACTTCTAAAACAACTGTTGTCTCGCCTTGCTATATCACCGAACTTCGGTAATTTCGCATCGCTACCTGACCCAGGTAATCACCCACATTATTCGATCCTGTCGTATAACGAAATCAGTCTATGCTGGTATACACCTGGTACTTTTCCAAAATACGGTAATGAGTTGCATTGTCAATCCAAATAATATCTATAAATTAGAATATATAGGAATATTAGTCCAAGTCTAACTAAATCAAAGATCTTATTGAAGCTATTATAATGTTTCGGAATCACACTGTTTGCTTCACGTCTCTCATCATATTGTCGTAGAAAATCGTCACTTATCACCTTAAGTTGCTTGGAAACACGACGGTGTAAAAACTTTGAGTCAATCTCAGGTTCAAAATAATTATCAGCTGCTCTATCGATGCAGGCATTTATTTCGTGTGAATTCATTTTAGTAATCATCTATAGTCCTTTTAGATCCTAACTTAAAGATCTAGCACTTTCTAATTCCCGAAAAGTAAGTTTTGTTTTCAAAATAAAACCACGTCTCGGCTTATATACCGAGTTACAACACAATGGGATCCTCTCTAGAATGATGTAGATATAAAATTAGAAAATGAAGTATGAATTCGTTTTATATGTTTGACCTACATAGAGGTGGTTATACATACAGCAGATAAGAAAGTGCATGTGATGTCAAATAATATATAATTAACATTAACATGTTTATTATACTGTCATAACAAGGAACTAAAATATTTTTCTTTATGTTTTTGTTTAAAACTTCCAGGGAAGCTATGTATTACGTTTAAACTTAATTATATGACACAATTCATACGATCAGCTGTTTTTGTTTAAAACTTCCAAGGAAGCTATGTATTACGTTTAAACTTAATTATATGACGCAATTCATACGATCAGCTGTCCATATACAATAACCAGGCCATGCTACGTATTAGATATAAACATACTACAACAAACATAGATGAAAGCACAGTACAACATTTTTCCATACGTCTATTAATAAACAGAAATTCTGGGTTACATGGCTTTAAATGTAAAACCAGGTGTTGTACTTATAATATACTAATATACTAATTCACGGGATACATTACACTTACGAAGACCAATGATATCAAGTAAATAATGAAAATGTTCAGCTCATCTACTCAAGGGTAGGGTAGCTGTCACACAAATGATGTTTATTCCCGCCAGTAAAAATCTGACCAATCACAGCCTTGGTCTCAAATTCCATGGGCCGTGCTAATCAATGGCAGGTTTAGGTTTATGGAAATAGTCAATTCGGGTTCATTTTTGCGTAAAAGGAAAGAGCTGATAGAGTTTCTACAAAAAATCATGATTGGTGTCTCCTGAATGTAGATTTATAGGGCTCATTTAAGAATTAAGTGTTAGATCTTCAACAGAAATGTTTCTGGACATTGGTCAATACGCGGCTTGAATTGACTTTCATTTTCGCAACAAAGTTTTGTTTTTGTTATGCCCCCTTCGAAGAAGAGGGGTATATTGATTTGCAGATGTCGGTCGGTCGGTATGTCGGAATGTCTGTATGTTCGTCCGTCCGTCAGCCAACTGGTTTTCGGATGATCACTCAAGAACGATTGGGCCTAGGATCCTGAAACTTAATGTGGGGGTTTGTCATAACCAGCAGAGGTCTCCTTTTATTTTTGGGTCAGTATGTCAAAGGTCAAGGTCACAGTGACCCGGAATATTAAAATAGTTTCCGAACGATAACTCGAGAACGCTTGGGCGTAACATCTTGAAACTTGATGTGGAGGTTGGTCATAACCGGTAGAGGAGCCCTAATGTTTTTGAGATTAGAAGGTCCAAGGTCAAGGTCACAGTGACCCGGAATTGTAGAATCGTTTCCGCTCAATAACTTAAGTTAGGAGTTACCAATTGCAATGAAATCTGGTTTGTATGTAGTTTGAATGGGGAGAACAAGAGCAAGAGCAATTTTTAAGATAGTTTTTCATAAAAACAAATATAAGTTAGATTAAAGTGTTTACCGTTTCAACGTGTCAGATGTTTACTTTTTACCTTCTCCGCTTTCGACCCCTTTTTGCTATATGTCTTGTTTAATGTATTGTGTATGCCAACATGGGCTTTTCAACCCATATGGATGCAATAAAAGTGTCTCCGGTGTTTAATAAGTCTTTAAAATAATTGTACTAAAAGTACTCAATTTTGTGTTAGCTTCTTAATATCGTTCGATTAGTGGGGTCATGTGCTAGTTTCTTTCTATTTTTTTTTTGCCGAAGGTTTTCAGTGGCATGTTTTATCCATCTTGATAAATAAAGACTTGTTACAATAAGCCAAACATCCCAGCATTCAAATTATTGAAAAATTACTTTTCTAACATCGTTAACACTAAGTTTGATACTTCATTAAAAAATGTTGTCGTTACACGCAATACGCGTCTAAAAACAAACTTGTTGCTGATTATAGCAGTTTTGATCGATAGGTTGTTTTTGCTTACGTTGTGTTTTGTTTACATAGTTAGAAAAAGTTCAGCTGACGTGATTCTTTCACAAAAGGGATGAATGGTCCGGCATTCAGCTCGTGGGTGGGAAATTTTTGTAAGACTGTTCATTTAATATAATTATGATGAGTCTTGAAATTATTGAATGTGCCTCACATATAATCATTATTCTTACATTATGCGAAATAAATACTTCCATAAAAACAGTGGATGTGTGTGGTGCGGTAGTCGAGCGTTTAACGTTCTGGACTACCAATCCGGAGGTCTTCGGTGTGAATCCCGGCCGGGGCACTGGAAATTTCAGAAGCGCTTTTCAGTGCTTCCTACCCATCTAGAGATGGACTTGTTAGAAACCCAGAGGTAGTCTTACATGTATCGGTGCAATACACCGGGCATGTAAAAGAACCAAGGGATCTATTTGTAAAACGAGCTAGGGTCTGGTACCCGGATTCCCTCGTATCTGCATCTTTCTCCCTTAAACCTGCACTTGTCATCAGTATTGGCAAGTTCAACTAGGGAGAAGTCCCAGGGTCGGCCAGGACTTATAAACAATCAAAGAAAAAACAGTGGCTTTGTCTTTAATCACACTTTTATAATAGTATTAACTTTACTTGTCAATGAAAACAGTTATTGCTTTACAGATTACGAATATTCGTTATATAATCAGAATACTAAAATGATATATTAATACTTTGATATTCTATGTTCACTTAATATGATAAACTAGGTTTTATGTATTACTTAAAATCAGTGCTTAAGAGGGCAATGCAACTGGGTTAAAGGATGTGACACATGATACAGTTGCACCAATCAGTTTTATTTTGGTTAACTTTACATCATATTTTATCTCCTCAATAATTATTAAGCAGTTACATATCTCAGTGTAAACAACAGAGCTGTCCATATATTGATTGATAATAGACTGCACATAACTATTATAATCTATATAATTGAAATACAAAACACGGACAATTAATAACTTTTCAAGTTTTGCACTCATTTAGTTATAACATATAAAAACAATAAGTTCTTCATAACATTTTATATATTGATCTGCTTTAAACAAGTAAATTGATAATACGTAAGATTGTCATTATTCTTTATATATACCAAATACATATATATCTGTTTGTACACATTTATCTGCTACAAAATGAACTAGATAGCACATCCATTAGTTTAATTATGCTACATAACAAAGCATTTATTGAATCTCTTTCCCTGTAAATGTTGAACCACGTAGAATGTCAACAGTAAGATATTAAATAGTTTAATTGTCTTAATCTTCTTTCTTATCAAAACGAAACAACATTAACGTAGTATTTGTATTACATTAAGCACACTCCTTCCTCCATTGGTCCATTTCAGTAAGCATTATTATAATTAGACAGTCAAGATATAGTTATTTATAGATCCCAAACGTATGCTCCGTTACCCGATTATTCCATTAAAAGTCGTCATTTTGCCTCATCGCTGCCTGGCCTTTCCCTGCATTACTGCCTTCCTGTCGCATGATGTAGATTAATTAATTGTGAAGGTTAACATATGAAACTTCTCTAAAAAAACTGCCGATTTTCATTGTCACACCAAAAAATGTCTGTAATTGTACAGCAGAATCAGTCCTTCTCTAACTAAATACAACATCTCGTTAACGGTATCATAAAGTCGTTGAATCACACTGATCCCTCCTTGTCGCTCTTGATATTGCCGTTGTAAATCTTCACTTATCAAACGTAGCTGCCTAGAAACACGACGCTGTAAACATTTTGAGTCAATCTCATGTTCCGAGTTACTCTCAAATACACTTTCAGCGCAGATATTTACTTCTTGTGCACTCATTTTAATAGTCGCTTGAATGATTCTGTTATTATGAACTAATTTTTTTTTTTTTATTTCTTCTTTCTTAGCTGTTAGTTTTATTTCGAAACAAAATAATTATGGGGCTTGTTTATATACTTGGTTAAAATTCAGGGGGAATTCTGCAGTTTTAAATTTAGAATTTCAAAATAAAATGATAATATATTTTTATATATGTGACCTAAATTGGACCAATTTGATCAAAAGCATGATAAGGAAGTATTACAGTATAATACTTATTGCAACGTATCTATGAAATGTGTGTCATTATCTGTCCAACATATCATCAACAACCAATTTGATATTAGATATGTCCTCGCTAGGAATGATACCGAAATCGTTGTTTCAGCTACATTATAGAACGAAATCATATTTCATAATAGAATACACATTCTCAGGGAAAAGTGGCATGTCTCGAAGTAAAATGTCTGAGCAAGGGTGACAAAAACAGGTGACAGAAATTCGCTTATTTTGTTCTAATCGAAAATTTATTAGGCCTACGTTCTAAATTTGAATTACATGCCAAATGCAATACGACACTATCGCCGAATCATATTAATAGGTTATTACAACACGCAGTACATGAACGCATGTAACAACAATGTTTTCAACACCATTATTAGAATAGAAAAATACCAAATTTGTGAACTAAATCACGTTATCTTATCAACAAATGTTACTGAGCAGAAACCCCAAACGATATGAACAAGCGTTGTTTGTATAATATTGTTATGAAAAGAAGACTATATATATATATACAAGCTTTAAATATAAACATTGTCACGGGTCGCGTGGTCTATGATAGTAAAATTAGTCAATTTAAGGTGACCTTTTACTTAATGGGTTTTCTTCGTTCCTTTTAACATTGTCACTTTCAAATATTGAATAATCATAAGGATGTGTACTCATATTACACCTTACCAATGTAAAGTTCAAAATGAAATAAACGTTTAAATTGGAATTAAATCAATCAGGTTTTTCTAAATCAATACCTTTGAAGGAGAAATAAATACTTCAAACGTGAATCTTTTTTCTCTACTTTTATATTATATTGTGCGTTTTCATTTCAAACAGCCCAGCGTTGTCGTAAACAAATTCCCCCTTAGCAGTCCAGTAATTGGTTTACCAGAAAGTTAACCATTTCAAGGTTAGATCAAATTCTACAAATAAATGGACATTGAGTCGCAGATTTCTGCAAGTTTAGATGACTAATAATTTATACTATTTTTATCTGAAATCACTTATGTTTTGAAAGATGAACAACTGATATAAGATTATTAACTATATTTAGTTTTTTTATTTGGCACAGGCGCACTATAAAAGACTTATTTTTGTTTTTGAACAATTATTTCACAATCTGATTGTCTATAAATGTGACCAGTGTTATCACGTTTACGGTTGTTAAACAGGCGGTCGGTTTAAACCTTTAACCAATAGATGTTGTTATTTGCAATATGGATGACACTGACAAATTGAATGTGGTTACAACGGAACAAAAGGAAGCTGGGATGCGTCTACGGATGTTTGGCGATAAGTTTTATGACGAACGCTGTCAAATTGAGCGAAAAGTATCAACCGGCGTGAGAAACGTTGGTTTAAATGTGAAACTTTCGCTTCCAGTACTAGGAAGGCTTGTGATTCATATATATTCAAATTGTCTTCTATGATGACGAAAGAGGTAAGTCTCTTTAAACATTAGATTTTACTGGGATTAAACTTTACATTTCATTCTTCATGTTATAAGATATGTAAACTTTCCTTTTAGATAGCATGCATGAGCAAAAATGTATCCTTTTTTACAATAACATGGACTCAATCATACAATACGTGCAAGTAGTACCAAGTAATCTCTCTTCATCATCTGTTCACAATGTGGTATTGTTGATTCATGACAGATGAGAATTTCAATATTTTCATATCTGCTTTTCATTTTAGCATATTCTTGAACATATTATAGGGTGTATTTATATTATCTTTTTTTAGTTTACAAAGATACATAGATACTTTTTGCTATAACACAAGTGTTACAAAAGTTCTTTTCTATTTTTCATCCATTCTAAAACTTTTTAAATCGGATACTTCATTTTCTCTACTGTAAATTTTAATGAAATAATGATGGTCAGTCATTTTATATTGTTTACTTGATGTTAACGTGCTATTTAATCATTCATTTACGGATTTGGGATAATCAGGACAATCAGCTGTGAGTTTGCAACCAGATAATTATATCATAGTTCTTTAGTTTTATCTACTCAATTATTTGGCTTTCATAAGATGACTTACTAGCGTGTCCAGTTGAAGAAAATAAGTGGTTTGTTTCAAGTATTTGTACGGATATGTAAAGACATTGAATATTTGCCTTACTTCCTCATTTTGTCTTCAGACACAACGGCATGTGTGAGAAAACATCTGACTGCCCCGACTATGTCGTCATTGCCTTGGCATGAACCATTTACACGCCCAAGCGTCTGGACAAACGACAACATGCGTCACCATCACAATCAGCTTTTATTGCATGAGTGATGAGAAAACTCACGTAGGTATGACATATATCTGACCCCTGGATATGGCATGCGTCAGAACAGAAGCATTCGTGTCTTGAAAATTCGAAGAAAAACACTGTCTGATACCTGATACCTGGCTGAAATGAGACAGAAATGTGACATCAAGCACAACCGCTGGGCAACACACACTTTTATCAGCTTCGAAAGGTGTTCCTTGTATGAGGTTCCACTGTATATA
Source organism: Saxidomus gigantea (assembly GCA_032359765.1). Lineage (NCBI taxonomy): Eukaryota > Metazoa > Mollusca > Bivalvia > Venerida > Veneridae > Saxidomus > Saxidomus gigantea. The sequence continues at coordinate 26,472 of JAUMHA010407646.1, read as the reverse complement.
TCCAGCTTTTGAGAATACATATGTTACACTTAGGCGTGTGTTTATCACTCATATTTGCCGGGGTATTTTGTTTGGTTATATTAAATATAACGTGTAGGCTTAATTCTGATTAAGTAAAAATCACTGTAATTATGCTATATTCATTTACAGTTAAACTTCGTTCGACTGAATACAACCGATCGTTCGAACTCGGCCGACGGTCCCGGCAAAATCTCTATATAAGTCATATCGCTCCACCTTCGAAACCTCGAACCCCAATCTCTCGATCTCTCGAATTTGTCTGGAGGTCGCTTCAGATCAATTTCATTGTCATTTACATCCTTTTGCTCGAACAATAAAAGGTGTATATGTATATCTATTGTATCAAAATCGAATTATCAAACTTTTAGAAATGACGATTTATCCTTGAATCTTAGTGTTTGCAAATAGTACATTGTACTTGAAGGTACTATTTAAGTACAGTATATTGATGCTGAAAGCCACATACTCATAAAGTTGATACTCTTGCTTGACAATTATGAAAATAAATGTAGACAAGTCTAACTTGTTAATATTTCAATCTGCTTTTTTCTTTGACTGCTAAGTGCTCCTTTACTCTATTTGTAACATACATTGTAGTTATAACTATATCGAAAATATCAAATAACGATAATTTGAGGGTGCATATACCCATACATGCTATCGGTTTAAAGATATTCGTAAACGGTTCCCATTACTCCTTACTTGTTTATTTAACGTTAACATTTTTAATTTCCGTGTTTTAAAAAGATATAGCACTATCAAGTACTGGATTCGGCAAACAAAAATCCTTGAAACAACGCTCTTTGACTGATTTTAAAACTTCACTTCATTGTCCTGTTTATCATAAAAAGAAACATTCTGATGTTTTTTATCGTAAAAATTAAATGGAAAACATAGCATCTGGATAGTTCTAACCGGCATCCTTTGTTTTAATCTGGTGATTTAGTTTTTTGGCCGATGTGTTCATATTTCAAGCTGGTTCTGGGGATTTTAAAGTAAACATTCCAACAAATTTCATGGTTATACTAAAGGTAGAAACTGTGGCCTCTGTTGTGTTTTAAAGGTTTTCATTCAATTTGGCCACATGATCTAGTTTGTGACTGCATATAGCGGAAAATAACGAATAGGTCATACAGGTCATCATGGAATATAAACACTCTGATGAAGATTCAGTATAAATTTTGTTATGAATATAGTGTTCACATGTTTCTCTTTGAATTGAACTTGTGACAATTTTACCAACATACATGTTAAACAGTTTTGACATTGACAAATGATGAATAAGTATAAAATTTGGCCTCTGGTTTATTCACAGGGTTTTCAATTTGATCATGTGAAGTGACCTAGTTTTTATCATCTTTATCTCAGATTTAAAAATGATCTGGGGATCCTAAAGACAAAAATTGCAACCAATTTCCTACAATAATTGGGTTTGAAATTCGGCCTTACGGGTTTTCAAATGACTTTTCGATGAAGGACAATTATTAAAGTAAGTTTGTCATAGTTACCTTGCGACGTGAAATTGTACCAGGTTTAATCTAGATATATCCTAAGCTGTGGAAAAATGACCCCTTTATTTTTCGTTTGACGGGGTATTAAATACTTAATTGACTACATAAATGAGCATAACTTGTGACAGAAAATTAAACCAATGTTGTAGCATGCTAATTTTTCAGTAAGGAAACACCTAAGGATAATGATTATCTCAATATCTATTTCTAAAGTCGTTCCTTAAATACAGTAAGAAAGCCGGAGTGTACCCACTTGTATACGCTAAGGAAGAATCGCAAGCTGGTTACATTGGATGCATTCATTACCAATACGTATAGTTATATGTCTTAATGAAGGAGAATTTATTTTCATATCATTTCTTTTAGACAAAAAAATGAAAAATACACTTGACGAACAGAGTCATCTTGTCAGCAACCTGTCAGCATTAAACTGACTTTTTACTTTTTATTAATAATCTATTAATCCTGTTGCGTGTGTACATCTATAAACTGATATTTGTTTGCATTAATTCGAAATAATGAAATGAACAAAGATATCCAAAATTATCATTTTACGAAACATTATTATAGTCTTTGTACCAAATATAAATCCCCAACCAACCATTCAGCAGCCGTTTATCATTATGTATTCTTTCAGCAGTTGCTTAAAAGGTCATACCTAATTGCGTGTTTAACTAAAAGACAGTGCTTTAGTCATATGATAGATTAATGTTTAAATCATGATATTATTTCAAGGTTACTATTTACACTGGCAACGATCCAAGGGTAGTAACCTTAATCAGATACAATTACTAAAGTTGGCCAGCTATTGTAACTATACATAATAGCAAATCATTATCGGTGTCGAGTAGTCACCAATTCAAAAATATATCTAAAATTCTTTTAAAAAAGTACAAAGTGCTGATTTAATTAGTCTGCCTGTAGAGAATGTTGTGCAAAGAGTCATATCATATTTCTGGATATATTGTGATGTAGTCGGTTACAAAATTGCTGATGTTTCCCAAAGTTTACTTTCAGGAACAACGATATCGTACAGCAGAATTTAGCATGTACTATATAGTTTTCGTGTTAGCTTCTTCGTCCAGCTTGTTGGAAGACGTGTTTGTTGCTTCCATTTGTAAAGTGTAGTATATCTCAAACTGTACATTTTCGCACGATTGGTACCATTCTATGTATAGTTTTCATATTGTCTTTACAATATATCTTGTTGTATGATGTATCTTGTTTTTGCAGTTTCATGTACCTATTTTTTGTTTAGTGTATTTTTGCGGCTCTGATTAGGTTTCTGAAACTGTTTTTTCTCCCGAAGGTTGAATACATTAGTGTCCGGCAGGCCTTGTTTGTTTTATCTAACACATAATTCAGTGAACCCACACAAGTAATACTTGCATGGGGATATTGTGACGTTACGTTACAACGCATTAATGTATCGACTAATACGGTAAATATAGATTAAAACTCGATATAGCAAGGTCATAAAAAAACCTAAAATTTTATACATTACACCTATTAACAAAAATGTAGCTGTTAGATTACTGTTTTACGTTTATACGTAGAATTTCATAATTGTTATTCCTTCAACTGTTTATATTAGACCTAAAACAGAGTTACGCAGGGAATATATTTGAAACGCATAGATTAATTTTACTCTTCGACAATTATAGAAAAACCATATAGTTGTAGTATCCCTTACACTTCATAGATAATGAGTACACGTGTACTTCCCGTTTAGAATTGCGTTTTAATTTAATACTAATTATGCTCAACGATTGTTTAAAATTCCAATAGAGTAGCTGCATTTCCTATATAAACATATAGAGAACAAGTTGTATTTCATTTTACGATGACATTTAGCACGTTTCTCTAAGAACGACGTTCTGTAAGTGACGTAAGGATGTGACGTGTGTAAACAATCGCGTCCAATAGCATTTCGCATTTTGAAGTTACAATATTTAGTGCTATGCATTCAATAAAGTTCGGGGTAGTTGTATAAATAAAATTACGTGTTAGAAACGAAATATTCCATGTCTCCTGGTAATTTATCGTTTAATAAAATACAGACATTCGTTCGGATGCAAAAACATTAAATCACTCGTGCTTCGTTCTCGTGATTTAATTCATATGCATCCAAACTCATTTTCTATATTTTATTCAACGATAAAATACAGTGACAAATTTATTATTTCTTAATTATACGATTTACCACACTTGGTAAGATTTCTTTGAGCTCCTCAACTGGATATTTGTTATGAAATAATACTACGTTCTCTCACTACTGAACAGGCATTCAAATTTTAACAAGCTTGGAATAACTACATATCAAGTGGATTTGAATAACTACATATAAAGTGGCTCCCGGGTTACTTGAGAAAGTCATCTAGAATTTAATCCCTGTCAAATTTGGCTTTCATATCATATTCATATGAAAGAATAGCTCTGTTACAGGTATGAAATAAATGTAAAACTCCTTCTGCTTTTTTGACTTGTTTGTTTTGTTTCTATGTGTGTGTTAGGAAATAAATTCAATGCAGCCATTATATATTATTTGTCTTGAAGTGTTTCGTTTCATAACACTGACCAACAAGTTCCGATATATAAGACATAATAACAACAATAAATATCTAAATACATGTTAAACACCATATATCGGTATTGGAAAGTAGAAGTTTCAACGTGCATGTATTCCCACCGGGGCATGACCTACCTCCTCATATGGGACAAGTCTTGGTTTTTCCATGAAGCGGACTCCAGAGTGACTCTATAAGTTTCAATCGATCTTCACAATCGAGCTTAAACAAATACAAATGTAAGTATAAACTTAACTAATCTCAAATACAAAAAAACTAATAAACAATAAAAACAATATAATAAAACAAAAAGGACCTTGTGCACAAGGTCTGCCTCTATCTACTCTTTAAAAGGGAAAAGCCACATATGCAGAATTTGTCGCATTTGTCTACCTTTTAATTGGCAAGCAAAACTAAAATTGTTTAGAAATTAGAAAGGTTGCACCTCCTATTAGAGATCTCCATTTAGACGATAATGCAAGTTTAACAGCATTATGGGAGAAATGCTGGGGTCGGCCGCATACGCCCCTTCAGGACAAAAAAGGCACATATCTTTTAAACCCTATAAAGTAAGTAAAGTAACCCTGCCTGATCTTGAATCATTCAATCAGTATTTTAACAATTTTAACAATCTTGCTCTACTGTACAGAGCTTATTTTATATTGTCAAAACATCCGTCTTTAAGTAAATAAATATTACTTTACTTGACTTGCTTCTGTTAAATTGAAGAACTATCTTGCAGTAACTTTATTGCGGGCCGCAGCAGCTGCCACGTGGTGAGTAAAAGATGCATGGAGACTTTAGCATTTCAAGTGCAAGAGTGAGCTATTAAAATCACTCACCGTGCGGGGTCCGTCGTACTTCGTCCGTCGTCCGTACGTCCACCATTTCCTTCATAGACATCTCTGAAACTACTGGGCCAATGTTGAGTAGACGTTGCAGGGATGTTCCTTGCATGAAGCTTTATCAAATTCTATTCCATGCAGAGGAAAAACTTAAAAATCTCTTCTTCTCTGAAACCACATGGACTAGAGCTTAGATATTTGGCATGTGTCTAGTGAACTTCTACCAAGATCATTCAAATTATGAACCCGGGTCAAAATTGACCCCGTCCCGGGGGTCACTTGGTTTTACATAGGCTTATATAGGAAAAACTTTGAAAATCTTCTTCTCTGAAACACAAGGCCTAGAGACCCCTCGTTAAAATAGAAATCTTCTTTGAAACACAAGACCTTGAGACCCCTGGTCAAAATTAACCCTCCTCAGGAGTAGGGGAGGTGATTTGATTTCATATAGGCTTATATTTGGAAAACTTTGAACAACCACAAGGCCGACAGGCAGAGAAAAGATATTTGGAATGTTACTGAACATTGTGTTGTAGACCTCTACGAATTATTTTAGAATCATGACCCCTTGTATTATAGCAAAAGTAGTCCGATGAGCGATATAGGGCCATTATGGCCCTCTTGTTTAAAGTGTTCTAAGCAAAATAAATACAAGTTCAAGGTCACTGTTACTTAAAATAGATTTTTGTGTCATTTTGATATCAGGTTTCAGTATGGTAACTGACAAACTGCCATGGGGGAGACATATTTTTGTGACAAAAACAACCATCTAGTTAGTATCATGTATAAGAAATAAAACCTCAAAACTCCAAAATTAGATGTCCTAAAGGACACATAAAAAGGCAATGATGATGTAATATACTAAACTTTATAAGCTTGAGCTAGACCGCACTTGCATTTTAATATTGATCTTTACACCTTTTAAATTATATGTTATCAAATTAGTGATTCGATATTGGGCCCTGGTTATTTGACCAAAATGGTTTTTCCTTAAACTATACTTTAATACTACTATTAAGAATTCACTTGTGCATGAAATAAGCTATTGCTTAACAGGTTATCGTTATATAATTAGAATACTAAAATGATATATAAATACTTTGATATTCTATGTTCACTTAATATGATAGCCTGGGTTTTATTGGCAACACAATTGGGTTAAAGGATTTGACACATGACACAGTTGCATCAATCAGTTTTATTATCCCTCTGAAGGGTGGTATATTAAAATCGCACCGTCCGTCCTTACATTTTTGTACTTTGTGCTGAGGTGAGATATTGTGATCGCCTAATGTCTGTCGCCCGTCGTCTGTCGTCCACACTTAACCTTGTGTATGCAATAGAGGTTGCATTTTTCATTGGATCTTCATGAAATTTTGTTAGTATGATTGCCTTGATGAAATATAGGTCGAGATTGAACATGGGTTATATAGGGTCAAAAACTAGGTCACGGAGTCATATCATAGAAAAACCTTGAGCATGTTACAGAGGTTGCAATTTTCATTATATCTTCATGAAACTTTGTCAGTATGACTGTCTTCATAAAATTAGGTCGACTATGAATATGAGTAATCTGAGGTCAAAAACTAGGTCACCCGGTCAAAAACCTAGTGTATGCCAGACATATGTCCATGCCTTAAAGGTAAAGGTAACACTAAGAATTCGAAAGTAATAGAATCCTGTATATATGCACACATTCGTGTTCGCATTGTACCTTTGTCTTGTATTGATTGATTTTAAAATAACTTGGCACAAATGTTTAGCACATCAAGACGACGTGTCATGTAAGACCCACGTCCCTACCTAAAAGGTTAAGGTCAGATTTAGTGTTTATAGGCAATGGAATCCTTTTATACACATACATTCGTGTCCGGACTGTAACTTTGTCATGCATTGAAGGATTTTAAAATAACTTTCATATTCAGCACATCAAGACAATGTGTCGCGTGCAAAACCAACGGCCCTACCTCAAAGGTCAAGGTCACACTAAGAGTTAGATATGCCTACATTCGTGTCCGGACTGTAACGTTGTCATATATTGATTGAATATAAAATAACTTGGCACAAATGTTCAGCACATCAAAACAATGTGTTGCGTTGAACGACCATGTCCCTACCTCAGAGGTCAAGGTCACACTTAGAGTTTAAAGGTAATGGAATACTGTATGCATGGTAACTCTGTCATCCATTGAAGGATTTTAAAGTAATATGGCACAATTGTTGAGCACATGTAGAGAACACAGACTGTAAGACACCTCATTCGGGGGCATTCGTCACTTATGAGGGACAGTTCTTGTTTTGGATAACTTTACATCACATGTTTTCTTCTGAATAATAAATAAGCAGTTACATACACCAGTGTAAACAACACAGCTGTCCATATATTGATCGATAATGGACTGCACATAACTATTATAATTGATATAATTGAAATACAAAACACAGACATTTACTAACTATTGAAGTTTCAATATACCCATTTTGTTATAACATATAAAACAATAAGTACTTCATAACACGTTATATATTAATCTTCTATAAATAAGTAAATCGGAAATACATGATGTTGTCTTTATTCTTAAAAGTTGTCAATACATTTATATCTGTTTGTACACATTTATCAGTTGTAGAAGTAATTGAATAGTGCATCTATTATTTTCATTACTTTGCATAACAAAACATTACTGAATTAATTTCCTACTCAATTTTGGACCACGTTAACTGTTAAAAAGTCGTCTTAATCTTATTTCTTATCATAACGAAACAAGAAGTTCACTGTTTGTATTGTCTCGTGTACTCTCCACCTCCTACCGTTGGTCCATTTCAGAAAGCGTAAGTTTAGATAGTTAGTATAGACATCTAACCATATGCTTCGTTCCCCGATTATTTCTTTGTAAGTCGGCATTGTGTCGCCTGACCTGTCCATACATATTATTGCTTTCTGGTCGATTAGTGCAGACTAATTAACATGACACCAATGCTAGGATAATCGCCCCTTTTTTGTCGAAGTATTCATAACAAAGGAGTCCTTGCAAACCCTTTCGGCGTACATTTATTTGTAAAAGGTAAAGTCCAAATTTGATTGATATTGTAGGCAAAAACCAATCATACTGTATTGAATAAACTTCCCAATTCCATTGTCACACCAAATAATTTCTGTAATTGTACAGCAGAATAAGTCCATCCCTAACTAAATCAAACATCTCATTGATGGTTTCATAAAGTCTTGGAATCGTACTGTTTACTTCTCGACGCTCCTGATATCGCCGTTGTAAATCGTCACTTATGAAACGTAGTTGCCTTGAAACGCAACGCTGTACATATTTCGAGTCAATTTTAGGTTCCGAGTTATTCCCAAATACACTTTTATCGCAGACAATAATTTCTTGTGAATTCATTTTGTAGTCACTTGAATGATTGTTTTTAAATTCCTTTCTTCTTCAGTAGCTGTTAGTTTGATTTCAAAACAAAATAAGTGTTGGGTTTGTTTATATACTTGAATTAAACGTAGTGGGAATTTTGCAGTTTTAATTTTAGAAAATAGAATCAATGTATATATTTATATATACCGCTATATCTGACCTAAATTAAGGTTATTTATATGGTAGTATTGTAGTATAATATATAGTGTAACGTATCTATGAAATTTGTGTTATCTGTTGAAACATATTACATACAAGTTTTAGATGATACGTTAGCTTCCTTACAATGCTTCGTGTGTATGGAACTGTAATCTTTTTAATAACCATTTTGCTATTCGCAGGATATTTGGACAGGAATGATACTAAAACCATTGTTTCTGGTGCATCGTAGAACGAGTTTACATTTGATAAAATGGAACATATTCTAAGCAAAATGTCTACACAGAGAGGAAAGAAACAACGAACATGATATCCATTTGAAAAGATTTGAGGAAGTGATAATGTCAAATTTATTAGGCCAACGTTCTATATTCCAAATGGAATACCATACTATCACCGATTCATATTTAATAGATTATTAGCAAATGTTATGTAATAATTGAAAACATGTGACAGCAATGTCTTGAACACAATAATAAAAATAGAAAAACACTATGACAGATGTGTTGATGTCGTTACTGTCCAATTTGTAAACTAGTTCATGCTATCTTATCAAAGTTACGGCACAGAGTTGAGATATGACCATGCGTTGTTTGTATACATATTGTTATGAAATGAAGTATGTATATACAGGCTATAAATTTAAACATTGTCACGGGTCCAGTGATCTATGGTGGTAAAACCAGTTAATTAAGATTGATATTTTTATAAATGGGCTTTTCCCCATTCATTTCTACATTGTCAATTTCTAAATATTAATCAGAATGATCATGAACATTCTATGTATTTATATATATCTTGCATTGTTCAAAAGCAGTATTAGAATAGTTTAAAGATTGTAACTACCAACACCAAACATCGATTTCTTAGTTTTGATTCGTCCATACGTAGTCATGAAATCAATCTACACTGGCCTTTTCTGCCTTCTGAACTTTGAACATCGAAAAATATCAATTATGAATCATTATGTAATCTAGCAAAGCATAACCCATCAAATACGGCACTGTTTGAATTCATATGATTCATAATTCATGTGATTCATGAAGATTATTTTGAAATTAGGCAAGATTTGTTTTCTTTATATTTGATAGACGAGATATTGGTAGAAAATTAATTATTCAATTAACAAATATTAAAAGAGATCAGATCTTATTTCATTAATTTTCTAAGCTTACAATTTGTAATTTGAAGTTGTAACCTCAAGTAAATTGACATTGTTTTAACAAGGCAAAACATAGAGAACAAATACATATTAACATTGTATTCTCTGTTTCGATATAATTAGAGATGAACCTGACCATGAGTCTTGCAAAAAAGGCGAAAGCCTTGCTCAGGATACAATGGCTTGGACAAGTGTAAATCATACAAAGCCAGACATTTATTTCGAACTGATTGTCCTTTTGAGTCTTATTTATCTTACTGTTTCTGTAGGTTAAACTATTTTCCCCCAGAAGTCCCAGAAGCACATTTACAAGGAGCTCTTATTTTACCTAGAAATATGTCTTACTGACAGAAATGATATTTACGTGTACATTGTACCAAAAACCTTCCTACCGTTGCTTTTTAAATCGATAAGTACATGTGAGAAATATAGCACATTATTTTTTTTCAATGATATCGCAAAAAATAAGACAAGCTTTCTGTCAACACAAGACAGTGAAGAAACGACTTGAATACGAACGAGAGGCATACGTCAACATTATTTTAACGTAAATAGAACCCGGTTCTATCATTATCCTACCAGTAAATCAGTAAATTCAAAGTGATCCCGAGACTTTAAAGTAATTGTGGTTTATTCTTTTGACTACTTTTATCTTGCCATCGTACACTTTTGCACAATTGTTTCTGTTTTGTAGCACATTTGAGAATATTCGACAATTAATTTAATTTATAATATTTTTTACTTTCGATTGTGCAACAATTTAAACTATTCGCTCTCGAGACTTATTCAAATGGTATCTACCTCGAAATGAGAACGTAGCAATATGGAATTTTCATCGTCCTGCCTAAGAACACTACTCGATACTTAAAGTTTACAAAGACAAGATGCAGAAGCCTAAGTCTGCCTGATTTATTTGTCTGTCTTATGCAATCCATAATTGAATTCAAAAGACAGACACGCAGTCACACATTTTATTGACGTAAGGTATAGATTTTTGTCTGGCCGAGGTATCGAACTCATGCTCGTGAGATAACAAGTCTTGCGTGTTATCGATAGACCTATCACAACAGCACCAATAGAAGTGACCACTTAAAGCAGATGTCTGATCAATACATGTGTATAATCGTACTGTGAGATGTAATAAGACTAGCTTCTGGATTCAAACAATTCAGTATCATGAAGTGTATATTTTCGAAAACAAGTGACGGTATCACGTCATGATAAATTTAATTCACAATATTACATGTAGTTTGTAAGGATTCGTTTTAGTTAGATTACGAAGAGAGTTTCGTAGCTCATTGAATAGCTCTCGAACACTCATTCAAGATGTCATCATGCCCGGAAGTTGTTTTGCATATAGATTTGTTCATTCGTGTGTTGTCAAGAATTGTACCTCGTTTGTGCGTCTTTTTTGCAGTTGAACGCTAGTCGGTTAACTTAAAGGTGATATTTACTATTCATTATAATAATCATGGCGATCATGCACCAGTGACAGATACTTGCTAGTCTGGTTTAAAAAAAACTCTCATTATCAGTAACATGTCGATATCATTTAATGTAAAACAATGGAGTCGGAATCAAAGAATTGAAAAGAAAACATTTGTCACAGTCTGTATGAAGTGCCTTGTATGTTTAGCTTCACATATTATTTTAAATAATTAACATTGCAGAGCAGGGCAACAGTCCATTCACCAAACTAACCGTGTATAAATCTACGATCATTGTAAACAAATATAGAAGCATGATACGTATATGAAACACGATACCAATGTAAAAAACAAAAAATGAAATAAAATCAGTCCGGTTTTAATAAATCAATAGTATTAAATGAGAATAAAGTACTTCAAAAGTGAGTCTCTTTTATATATTTTGTATATTTTATGGTTTTTATGTCGAACAACCTAACGTTGTCGGGGGGGATCCACCAAAAGATTCCATTCCTTCTAGAACCGGAAGCAAACCATTTTAAAGTTAGATCAATTTCTACAAATAAATAGACTGAGTCGCAGATATTGAACTATATTGAGTATATTGATTTGGCACAGGCGCACCAGATAATACTTTATTTTTGAACAATTATTACACAATCTGATTATCACTTTTGTGGTTTAACAGTTGGTCGCTTTGAATCTTTGGCAAATAAATATTGTTGTTTTGCAATATGGATGACACTGACAAATTGACTGTGGTTACAACGGAAATAAAGGAAGCTGGTATGCGTCTGCGGATGTTCGGTGATAAATTTTATTACGAACGCTGCCAAATGGAGCGACACGTATCAACAGGAGTTAGAAACATTCGTTTAAATGTGAAACTTACGCTTCCAGTACTAGGGAGGCTTGTGATTCACATATATTCAAGTTGCTTTCTATGAGTACTAAAAAGGTAATTCGTTTTAAACATTATATTTTTCTCCGATTAAACTTTGCATTTCATTCGTCAAGGTATCAAAGAAGTATGAACTTTCTGTTTAGAACTCTTTCATTATGAAAATTCATACACGAACACTGACTAAATTATATATAATGAGTTGTTAGTAACATATTCATACACTCTTGTCTGCAGTACAATTGATACATAACCAAGAGAGACTCTCAATATTTTGACATGTGTCGTTTATTCGAACATTTTCTCAGGTGTACCTTGAGATGAGTAAGTCGACTATAGTTCCTAAAAGCTCATGGACACATGAAAAGATTTTGTTATTACCCAAGTGTTAAACCTGCTTTCTATTTCTTCTCATTTTTAACTTGTAAAAATTCTATGTAGATTCTATGTAAATTCTACTGTCCGTTTAAGTCAAATAATAATGGTCAACTAATTAATCTCTTTTTTGGTTTTAGCGTGTCATTTTATCATCGATTCACGGAGTAACAGTACCCAGATTAAGTCTTTGGCGTTGACAATTTATGGCAAGTTATTATAACTTCTTCTTTTTATCTTCAGGTATGTCCGCCCACAATGCCATTTGTGAGGAAGTATCGAGCTACATCGCCATTGCATTGGCATGAACCGCTTAATCGTCGAAGAGTCTAGATACCGTAACATGCCTCTTTTTCACAACCAGCCTTGATGTCATAGGCAACGAGACAACTTACGTCAGTGTGAAATGTGTCTGACTCCAGGATGACGCATAGTACTGGCGGCAGACTAGAAGTAATATGAGACAAACTTCTGGCTTTTATATCTGGTTATATGGTCTAGTACCTGTGAATGAAATGTAAAACATTAAGCATATTAATGAATCATTGCGCGATTAACTATATTAGGTATACACAGTGATATGATATGAATTTTCTTTTTTAAAATAGAATATGTGTATGTCATCTACGTCAATCAATGTCTATTTATATAAAATGCGCCAACTTTAAACAAAATTGAGTGTTTGATTGGAATATGAAAACAATTTATACTATTATGAAGACTGTAAGTGACGAAGACCAAAAACTAAATGTTGAGATTAATTTTTATCGTTATGAAAATAAATGTAGACACGTCAAATTATGTTCATAGTTTATACTGTTGTCTCCTTTGACTGTCAAGTCTGTTTTCCTTTTCTCCATTTTAACGTTGTTATACCTATATAAAAATGTCAAAGTATGACCAAATTTCTATGCATGTATAACAGTATTTGAGTGCTTCGAAAACAGGTTTTGCCTTATGGCTATATATCTGATAATAAGGTTAATTCTTAACAGTTTTAAATGTACCTTAATTAAAACATTTATGACAATATCAAGGATTAGAACCAGGTGACTACCGTCCACATAACATTGACCTTCGACCCAGTGTCAAATGAATCTTGAGATCATAGAAACTAACATTCTGATAAGTTTTATCATACTTATTAAAAGGGAATGGTGGCCTCTAAAGAGAACTAAACGGCAATCACTGTTTGAAACTGGTAATCTCTTCCATTTAGCCTATGTGTTACTATTACAAGGTTAAGCGTTGTTTTTCGGGTTTGCTTCTCTAGATATAACGCCTGTTTCAACCATGTTTCCGTCATTTCTACAGACGAGGAGTTTACCAAATCATAGTTCCTTGAAAGAACCAGTACTATCCTCCGTAAGACACTACCAACTTTCTCACACAAACACGACCCTCAAGAGGTTATAGTGATTTTAAGTCAATGACTATTATCTCGACAACGGAGGCGGTTTTCAATGTTGACCCATAGGCTATTTAGTAAAAACATTCATTGTTCATGTGTCTTCTAGAGTGTTCGAAAAGTTTCTGAAATGTAGCCAGATTGCCTATACTAGTTTAGGGCTGCATGTTACTTGTCACGATGAGGATATCCCGAAAGACATACATTCTGATGGATGTTCGTGATGATTTGGTATAAATGTTGTCCCTTATATTGTTCGCATGTTTTTATCTTTGAACTGAACTTACGACTAAGTATTTTACACATAAACACGCAGTTTTTAATGTAACGTATTTTTCATGATGCATTATATAAAGTGTATGAGTATTCACGAGGTTTTCATTTTGATCCTGTGACCTAGTATTGTATTGGCCTTATATTAGTTTTGAAACAAGAGAAGCATTTCAACTTAATTTCGTGATGAGTGGGTTTGAAATTTTGCATGTAGAATCTTCACATGATTTTTAAATCAAAGGAAACAGATATAAAAAGTTTATGTTAAAGGAAAACATGTGTACTTTACTCACAATGCCTCTTAAGCTGTGGAAACGGTGCTGGTAACAAATCTTATGCAACAGAACGCTAGACCTATGATGACCCTTCTAACTTAGTTTGACGGGGTTTCAATTACTTGACGTCATTAAAGAACATAACTTCTGACAGGAAATTAAAACAACGTAATAACCCAGTATCTCCCTCGAGATGATGATTATGTTAATGCGCATTTCAAAGTGGCTCTTTGAATATAGTTGGAAAGTACAAAATGTTCCCATTTGTAAACGTTACGGGATAATCGGTCAAATATACGCAACATCGGGTGTATTGATTACTAATACGTACATTTCAATGTCTTGATAAAAAGACGGAATGATAGGTTTAAACTACGCAACATAGGGTGCATTGATCACTAATACGTACATTAACCTGTCTTAATAATGAACAATATATCTGCCTTTACGTAAATTTACGAAAAGAATTAGCATAGTCATCTTATTAGTAATATAAAAGATCTCATTTATCATTGCAATGCTTTTAGACCTTGTAATTGATAAGTAAACACTGTTGGTGCATTTACTGTAACATAATATTATACATTTTTAATGTACAGTGGCAGTTATATCTTTGTACGAAATAATAGACCTCAAACCCATTAGCAAAAGCTGTAGTATGTACCCTTTCGGCACTGGCTTAAAAAGGTTATAAGTAATTGATTATTAATACCAGTGTCTTGTCATATGACAGTTTTAAAATTAATAGTTTATTTTGAAATTTGATTTCAAGGTTACTTTATCAGCTACTAGTATTGGTTCCCTTTGTTAGCTGAAGTGTAAATAATACCTGTAAGATAGTAGCAAATGACTAATTAACGACCAGTATAGACTTTATTATTCTATGACTGTTTTACCACTTCATAGAAACAAATGGATATAATTCACTTACAAAAGATCATAGTAATCGAGCTTGATTTAATCGGTCTAAGAAAAAAGTAGTACATTTGATTTACTTGGTTTATAGTGATGTGCTGCATCCCCCACTCACAGCCACATTTCATAAATCACTTTCAGAATCAATAGCATTGTCCAGCACAGTTTTCGAAGCGTATTTGTTTTTATTTTACAATATATTGTGTGGTGTGTTTTTCTCCTCTATATTGTCGGAAGGTGTGAATTTCATTGTTTGTCTTGGTTTTGTGTATCTCAAACGCTGTACAGTTGTGTGCGATTTATACCACTGTAAAGCTGGTTTTCGTTTTGTCTTGTACTTTTTTGTTGTAATATGGTGTATCTTTTAATTTTGGTAGCGTGTTCTTGTCTTTGTTCATTTTTTTCGTTTTAGATAAAATAATATTTGAAACATGATACTGACATGTCATGAAAAACACACTGAAACTTTGTAAACAAATGTAAATAGAAATAAAAGCAGCTGTTGAAGTTAGAGTATTGTTTTACGTTTAAACATAGAAGTTCATAACATGTAATTCCTTCTAAACCTAACACATAGTTACGTAGGGAATTTAAACGAATAGATTACTCTTCAACGATTACACTCGTAGTTTCCGTTACATTTTATAATGAATACATGTCTACCTCACATTTAGAATTGCTTTTAAATATAATACAAATTTCTCAGTTGTGTAATTCTCGTGTTAGATATTAAATAAAATTCAACTGTGTATACATTTTTGCTTCTTTCGCGAAACGTATCTAGTTTCTTTGTATTGGAATACCACGTCCTTCTGAACAGGGTATTCGAATATTAACAAGATTAGAATTACTACATATCTAGTGAAAGTAACTCTAGTAAGTCGTCTAGAATATAATCCCTATCAAAATTGGGCTTTGTGATTATTCATATGAAATAATATGTCTGTTACAGGCATGAAAGAAATTTAGAACTCATTTTGCATTTTTGACGTGTTTCTTTCGTTTCTGTGTGTGTGTTAGGAAATAAACTCAATGCAACTATGATATACTATTTGCCTTTTAGTCTCTTTAGTTAAATTTATAAAACTGACCAGAAATATTTCTTATAAATAAAACATGTCGGTTTGAGAAAGTAGAAATTTCAGTGACAATTATGGGTGATGTTTAGAACATTTTGTTAGAAAAGCACTGCACTGTTCCTTATTACCAATCTTTGACTTAACTTTGATAAACCTGCGCCATTTTCATAAAGGATTTTACCTATTAACCTTTTTTTGCAAAAGAAAGGACGAACTGCGACATGGCTATACATATATAATATCTACTACTCCTTGTTTGATCACAGTATTTCATGTTTCTACTCGTTATTTACACGAATGACAATTCAATGAATATGGAAGTTACTAAATGTTTAATGTTAATGTTTTGATCCATGCAAAAAGAACTTTCGACAATTCGAAAAATATTCTCATTGATAAAAGAGTGTTTCAACTTTTTCTATTCCACTGTCATCTATTGTTCAATCGCAGCAATCGAATGACAATTCAATGAATATGGAAGTTACTAAATGTTTAATGTTAATGTTTTGATCCATGCAAAAAGAACTTTCGACAATTCGAAAAATATTCTCATTGATAAAAGAGTGTTTCAACTTTTTCTATTCCACTGTCATCTATTGTTCAATCGCAGCAATCGAAAAACCATGAGACAATTAAAAATAAAAAAAAGCATACAATGACAAATCAATTACCCAATTGTCACGCATACATTTAGGATATATAAACTGAAATAAAAAACTCAAAAGTGCATGCTTTTCAATCGGGTAATAACCCTAGATAAGAACACTGAAATGCGCATTTGAAATAATACAGAGGTGTCGTGATATCACGTGCCTATCCGCGTGTAATCTTCCCCATATGTACTCCTGTAATTTACACTCGAGTATGTCAAACGACTTACAACACTCACCTAAAAAGGTTATCAAATATTTAAATAGCTTTAAACTTTTTTGTGTCGCAAAATCGTACCTCATAAGTTAGGAAATGACGGTCAGTCTGGGTTGCAGTAGCAGGAGTTTGACAGGACTTTACCTAAGTCCTATATGTTTAATTATAATAATACATCTCAATTCTGTATAAATATTAATGATTTGCCTTTCCACCATCAAGCTTGTTTCTGTCGTTATATTGCATCTTTGTGCGTGTTGGTGCATCTTTTTGTCGTGCTTTCTTAACATCGCATCTGTTTGGAGGAGAAGCCAACATGCCAGATTTACATATCTTGGCCGGGTCGCCTGAACAACAACATGCATAACGTATCCGTTGTGTTGTCGTGCTCTCGTATAAATATATATCATCACGATAGCACGATATAGCACAAACGAGCCATCATTCTAAACGAAAAAGAAAATGTAAAAACCAAATCAAATATAAATCATAATAATTATGAAATGTCAAAAACGATATCATAATATGAAGTATTCGAGTGTAGCATGTCAATATCAATGTTAAAGAAATTGATTAATACTAGATAGTTAAGTCTTTGTTTACCGAATAAACACTATTTTACGTTTTTTTCTCGGTCTTTTAAAAGTGACCGATTATAATATAAACTCCTACAGTATGTCTGTGAACTAGAGTAGAATTAATGTTACAATTTATGAGATCAATTTCTACTTATAAACATATGACATTTGACCGCAGATTTATGTAGTTTTAGTGATAACACTTTTGTTTTTAATCTGAAATAAAGTAAGATCTGAAAGATCACCTATTAAAAATAACTATCTATTTTTAGCAATTAATTTTGACACATATAATTTTGTTTTGGTCTTTTTATCCTACTGACCGATTATCACTTCATGTAAACATATGAATCACTTTGTAGTTAAAAAGCGGTCGATTTGATTATTTAAACATCAGTTTGTTGATTTAACAAATTGAATATGGATGACACCGATGAGTTTGTTATAGTTACAACTGTACAACAGGAAGCTGGGATGCGTCTGCGAAAACTTGGCGATAAGTTTTATCACGATCATTGTCATTTGGAGCGAAAAGTATCAATAGGATTGAAAAGGAAATATGTGAAAGTTTCGCTACCAATACTAGGCATACTTGCATTTCATATCTACAGAATCTACCTTTTATGACGACGGATAAGGTAAGGTTTAATTACTATCAAGGATGTGCATTTTCTTATATGATATCTGTTAAGTTGAATAACGCAGTGGTTAAAAGTTCCTTTTCTAGAAAAATGTACAATGATTATATAAAAATACTTTGAAAATGATCCTGTTAATTATTGTGTTTATCATTAGATCTTTTTTAGGTAAAGTCTTAAGGTGACGTTATGTTCAGTACTAGTATCTTAAAACAAAAATATTGAACCGTAAAGATGTTTTAACTGAATATCAAGCGTGAAATCTTTTTTTTTTTTTATTCTTTTATAATTCCAGAATTTTAGAATACATATCCTAAACACTGTATTTTGTCATCCTTTTCATTCCATACGGAATCTGGTCAGTTCTGTAGTAATGGTCGAGACACTGAGTTTTGAGTCGGGAATTTGGCAACTGCATGATACGTCTTTTGCATTTTGACCAATAGTTTTTGGTAAACTTCAACAAAGGAATTTAATTGCTTACAAGGGTAGTAATAATTGTGGAGGAAAAGAGATGCTTAAAGTAGTAGTATGTATTGAATATACGCGTGACTTCTTCCTTTAACTTTTCAGGTATATCCGTCCACAACGCCGTGTATGAGGAGGGAAACTCTAGCTGCAATGCTTGGCTTGGCATAAAGCATGTGCGCACAATGTTCACAATCAGTCTTAATGGTACGGACAATGAGACAACTCACGTCAGCGTGAAATATATCTGACCCAAGGATGAGATAGAGTACTGCCAAACAGCCTCTGACCTCAAACATCAGACCAGACATGTCAAATACATACAATAATATATCTTGCATTGAATAGAGGAACACATTGTGAGAATAGTACATTACGATGTGAGTTTTAGTTTGGTATTATAAGATAATGATGGAACCATGAGAAGTGTTTAGATTTAAAAGTTGTAAATAACGATATTGAAAGCCACACACTCAAAGTTGTGATACAACTGTTGGCTCTTTATGAAAATAAATGTAGACAAGATTAAGATGTTCATAATTTATACTGTTACCCTTCTTAGATTGCCAACTGTATTCCTATTCTCTGCTGTTAAATCTTATTAGATCGTTCGACCTGACTCATATCAATTTCATCCCAGTTTTAAACCAGACATACTGATCATCAACAAAGTTTTCTCATAATTGGGTTTTAGGTGTGTCCTATAGAGTCTTCATATGATTTTGAACCAAAGAATCAAGGGAAAAAACAAAATTCAATTATCTTCACTCAACGATGAACATACCGGTATGCAGTTTAATCGCAATATATCTTAGCTGTGGAAATCGTGTTGGTTACAAATCATTTACAACAGACCGCCGCCACGCCGTTGATGACTCCCTTCTGACTTCTTTTGTCACCGAATTTATTATATAACTGATAACATTAATAAGCATAACTTGTAAAGCGAAATAAAAGCAACGTAATAACCTGGTACCTGTTCAATACGGAAACACCTTGAAATAATGATTATTTAAATGCGCATTTAATAAGCGGTTATAATACAGTTAGAAAGCTCATATTATGAAATAATGTGGAACCACTTGTATGCACTACTGAAGACTCGGTCAGATAAATACGTACAAATAAAAGTCTTAATGAAAATAATTCATTTGCAAAATCGTTACGTTTAAAAATTTGAAATATATACTAAACTAAATACTCATCTTGTTAGTAACATAAAGATATACATTTATTTGTTACACTGGGTTTTGACTTCGTAATTGATAACGTTGCTGATGCATGTATTCAGTGTAGTCTAATATTTTTATTTGCATTTTATTAAAATTGTGAGCAGCCTTTTTACGATGTACCCTTTTACGAAAGTGCTTAATATAGCGTCTTTGTACGAAATATGAGCTTCAATCCATATAGCAGCAGTGTATAAGTAATAACACAAGTATTTATCCTTTCAGCACTGGTTTAAAGGGTTGCTTAAAATTATTAATAACGTTGCTTTGTCATATGACAGTTTAATAGTTTATTTTGTAATATGATTTCAATGTTACTACAAATGTACTAAACGTTGGCAGCAATCCAGGGGTAGTAAATTATAACACTAAAATTAGCTTCCTGTTGTTCGCACTATTGTAAATATACGGATGATAGCAAATGACTTATTTTCAATTATACGAAACTACCGGTTAGACTTAAATATTATAAGACGGTTCAGCATTTCAAGAACATACATGTAGCTATAATTCTCTAACGAAAGCTCATAGTATTGTCACTGTATTGTATCATTGCAGTTGAAGTTTGATTGTATTATTCCAGTTGAAGAGAAAGATAACAATAGTTTCGTACATCACGTTCTTGCAAAGCACAATTTTATTGTACAATAAACGTGTTAGCTCCTTCATCTAGATTTCGGAAGGCGTTTATTTTATTGTTTGCCTTGGTTTTGTATATCTCGGACTCTAGACAGTTCTGTGACTTTTAGCATTCTAAATATGGCTTTCGTTGTTGTTAAAATGTGTATGTTGTTTAGGGTATAGCGTATCTTGTTGTTTTATGTACCGTGTTCTTGTCTTTGTGTCAATGTTTTTCGTGTTGCATTTCGTAACCAAAAACAAGACTCTAGTATTTACTGAATTCGGACACGGGACTTCCAATTCCAGAGGCGAACGCTCTTACCACTGAGCTTCTCTCTCTAGGGTCTGATGACATTTGGAAAGAGTGTTCGAGAGCGATTCAATAAGCTACGAAACCTTTTCTTCGTAACGAACTAAAAACATTTCGTGTAAAGGTGAATTAAAGTAATCACTACTGATGCTTACTTCGGGCTTATGTCTCTTTTTGAAAATATTAATGAGAGACATAGATATGCTTTTTACACCACAGCATGTTATGTTCAACTGTTTATTAACAAAGACGGTTAAATAAATATCTAGCAAGTCACTAAATTGCTTGTGTCATTGTTTAGATCCTTACAAAGATAATTTCCGGCAATTCGAAAAATAATCTCATTGAAAAAAAAGCGTTGCAACTATTTCTGTCCCACTGCCATTTATCTTTTAGTCATCACAGAAGCACCTATTAATCAAATAAAAATAAAAACCATATATTGAATAATCTAATAACCTAATTGTCACGCTTTTATTAAAGCAGCGTAGGGCTATTGTGATTACATGATAATAAAATATAAACTGAAGAAGTACGTGCTTTTCAAGCGGGAAACACCCACAGATAAGATTTATTAATATGCGCATTTCCTTGATTACGGTATTGATGTCATATTACGTGTCTTACCACCATGTAAAATATCACGAGTGTACTCCTGTTAAACAGTAAGTCAGATGCCTTATCAAGTTTTGTGCGTTCACCTGAAACAATAAGCAAAGACTTAAATAGCTTTAAACAGTTTCGTGTCGCCAAATCTTATCACATCGTTTACGAAATGACAGTCGGTCCCGGTCAGTAGGATTAAGGCAGGACTTTATCTAACTAGAGCACACGTTAATTCTTGCTGAAGATTAATGCTTTTCCTAACCTCCATCGAGCTCGTATTTGAGACCTCCTCTGATTAACGACCGCCGTTTGAATAAATTGGAACAAGAAAGTGAAAACCTGTTTGTCATTACTACGGCAGAAACTCTTGCAAATAAAGATAGCTTACCAAAAAGGACTGCTGAACAGTAACGCATTAACTGGGTTGAAAATATAATTTTATAAATATATAGATATAACTTATAATAAAAGATATGACTATCAGCAAAAATATAAAAAGGCAATGAGGAGGTAATATACTATATTTCATAAACTTAAGCCAGGTCACACTTATGTGTTTATGTTTATCTTTACAATCTCTATATAATTGTTTACAAACGTTTCTCTTGGTCTGGATTTTCAAAAGAAAGTACTAGTAATCATAAGACTCCAGGAAGAAGCATGTGTTAACTTATACACTATAGGTTTTATAACGGTATACGTTAATGTACTCAACCTGTATCAAATCATGACTTTATCTTCGACTTCAATTCAACTTAAATTCCGGGTTTTTTATAAGCTATTGATACATAATTATGATTCAATGATAAAGATATTAATATTGCTACTGCTACTGCTACTGCTACTGCTACTACTACTACTACTACTACTACTACTATCGTTGCTGCTCGATGTTAGACAGCTTCAATCTGGTCAATTAGACACTGTGTATAAGGTGACCATGCCTCAGATCCATGCTCAAGCTGAGGGCGTACAACAGTCTGGTAATCAAGAATTATGTGGACTTTGGATATTCAGATTTTACCTTTAGATTGATGAACAAGTGCCATTTAGGACGACTGATTATTCATCTTGAAAGCTTATGATTCATTTAATTGTTTGACTCCTTACTACATAATTATGCATCTTGAGTCAGAATTTCTCGTGACTGACCTTATCAAAAGCTTTACTGAAATCGAGTAGGAGAATATCAACTTATTTCTTATTTTATACTGACTTGACTAAGTCATTAACAAGCATAACAAGTTGAGCTACGCATCTTTTCTCTTAAACCATGCTGTAAGTGATATAATAAATCACGGTTTTTAAAGTGTTTAACAGTAGATGAGAAATATTTGTTCCATGACTTTGCAAAGAACACACGTTAAGGAGATGGGTATATAATTTGCTGGATTTGATCTGTTTTGTTTCTTATAAATATGAGCAAAGTTGACTGTCTGCCATTGAGAGGGGAGGGTGCCTTCTTTGAGTATTTTTTGGAAAGAACCTTTCTCAGCAAGGGTAGTTCCTTTGACAGTGTTTTAAGTACAATGGGTTTCAACTTTTAAATTTAATATATCCTCATGGCGCTGATGGTCAGCCACTTCAACCTTTTTCTGCACTAGGTGTTTAAGGTCAAGGAATATTTTGTGGCCTAGGGTTTTATTTGCTTTGTCATTAATTATTTCCTTTGTCATTTTTAAAGGCTCGATTTCGTCTCCTTGTAATTCTTTTAATGCTTTGGTTGTCCAAATGTAAATGATTTCTTGTTGATGACAGTTTAGATGGGAAGTATGTATCTGTGTAGGAGTTTAAATTACTTTTGACAGATGTCAATTAGTGTGATTAATGTAAGTTAATCGAAATAACAATATATATTTGCATTCATCATTTCTTGTACATGGAACTGAATTGCGTTTACGACTATGCAGTTTGAACTGTAACACATACGATTAGATATTGACGTAAAATTATTTATGGTGAGTAGAACCAAAAGTTTTATCGGCGGTTCTCAAATTCAGTTTTTAGAATTTTACTGTATGATTGGCTACACAAGTATCCCTTTTAATAAATGATTAACTAAAATGAATATTGTTATTTCGCTGAACAATACTCACACTAATGACTAAATTGTTCACAGCTGTCGAGAAAATTACGTCGTTTCTTTAAGGCATACATTATCTGTATTTAGCATTTAAATTTTGACATAGACATATTTTTGTTGTGGTTTTCTAATCTTACTGACCGATTTTCACTATATGTAAATTCTTCTCATTTTGTAGTTAAAGATAAGCCAATTTATATTTAAAAACTCGTGTCTTAATTACTACGCATTCGAACTCCTGGCTGTATTTTAAACACCGATTAAATACTGGAAAGCTTTTATTTTTTCGATTTTAAAAACAATATTGTCTAAAAAAAACAACAACAAGAAACTAAGGAACTTAGGAACTTAGGAAAAATATATAAAATCATTATCTTCCCCTGACGTATATCAGCTGTTCGTTGAAATGTAAATAATGTGAGTTTTTGTTATTAACTTTCTTTCTCTTAACGGCATTATAATTATAGGCTTTTAACTGTAGTGACAATTTAGCCGGAATAAACTGAGATAAGGCAGCCTTACTCTTATTGTTATTGTGAATGGAAAGCATGCCTTTGGTCACATTAGACGTTGAGTTAAAATACTGGTGATGATCCCAAGTAATCGTCCAGCCGGTATATTTGCAATCGATTCGATGTATTTCTGTATAATTACGATAATACACACCATCATAATATATCAAATTTCTGTAAAAGCCTTAGTATAAAACAAGTATTGTACTAGTTCTATTTTTTCAGTTTATGGTCCATATTTCCAATATGCTGTTGCCTGTCAATCATCTACGATTATGAAATGTTTCCGAGTCATATAATGAAAAAATGAAAGAAAATTGTTTCGGAAGTTGCTCTTCTCAGTGATATGGTTACCTGCTTTTCAAATACAAATGAATACGGGAAAGATATATCAAAAGATAAACCATATAAATTGATTGATATGAGGACTCGTTCCATTTCCTCTTGCTTACACTCGTCTGGAACTGCACAACCAACTCAAAAGTTACGGCTCCATATCAATCGATGTCTATGATATTCCGGTGTAATTTATCCTGATATGTTACGTTTACTTTCTAAAAGACATAGATCTACCATGCATTTCACAACATTTAACTTTCCATCTACGATCTTCATGGTGGTTGTTATGGTCATTATGTAGTCCATTTATATATTGATTTTTATTACAATGCACACTGAAATGCTACGACTATTACTATTACAATAAGGTCGATATTGAATTGACGTGTAAATCTGCGAAACTTATCACAATAATGTCTACGACTTACAAACTATTCGGAAGTTTTATGTTCATATCGCCTTAAAATTACGCTGAAAGTGTGAAGGACAATTTGATGAAATGGCAAAATTATAAACTGATACCGTAATGTTGTAAGAGTATGATTATTTGTCAGGAGCAAGACCCTCTACATCGGAAGAAACATTTGAACAGTATATACTAAACACCCTATCCTCTTTGTGGTTATCGTGATCAATTTCAATTTTAAGATACATACTGGTAATCTTTTTGACATTCAAATTGAAGATCACCGTCAAAGCCGTTCACGATACCTGCTTATGCCAATTGCAACAACAAACGAGAGTAACGGTACCTGAAATAAGATAGTTAGACTTAATTAAAGTAGCTTGCAGTTGGTATAAAGCTTTTTTGCTCCGGCTTGGTTTTATCTTTTGATCTTGACATAAGTATGATGTTACTTTTTGCCGAATCTTAACTTTTATAAATTACCATCGTAGCAACCGGTATATTCAAAAGAGACTATCAGGTATTTAACTAGTAAAATGATAAAAGCTACACATTCTTTAGAGATATGTAATAACGATTGCACTTCTCTTTGAATGTTTATGCAATGATGCATTGTTACTATAATCAACAGTTTTTCACGCAACTATAATCCACGATTATGTAACTGTGTATAATCAGTCGTTTCATCCTATACAGATTGATTTAATTATGCTAACTTTTTATGGTAACTGAAAGTCTCTGTTGACACTTTATAAAGGTTTATCTCCTTTTTCCAGTTTAGAAAGTAAGTAAACCTATGCATGGTTGCAAGGGAGAGTGGTTCTTATATGTTGTATCAAAATAGCTGTCAGGCAATATATTAGAACGATTTTGTATAGCCAAATACAACTTCATGTTACCTTAAAATAATCGAGCCTGATCATTATAGAGTTAAATCCCCTTAATACCAATAAAAATTGAAAATGTATAAAGATAGGGACCAAATGACTTAATAAATGTCATGCATTTATTTAAGCAGTAGTGTTATGTCAACTCGCATATATATATATATAATACTATCGTGACATTGAAACAACGTAATAAGTACCCTTTTTCAATCAGTTAATACGCAAAAGGGAAATACAGTATGTTAGTTGCATGTCGAACCCTCGTGTAAAATGATGTATATGTAAAATATAGTATATTGCACTACAGTACCTTAGGTTAGTAACAATCAAGAATTAAATCTATATATATGATACAACTAAACTAACTGACAAAAATAAATAAGAAGAACACTTTTGCATGGTGAAAAGCTATGTGAGGGTTTTTACAATAGTGTTATCGCATGGGCTTTTTATAATTAATTGCGTAAGATCTGCAAACATTTTTATAATATCATTTTCCTGTCTTAAAACGTTTTTCTCACCTATGGGATACATATTTCCGCGCATTTACCCATGTGAGATAAACTTATCTCACATCGCTTATCTCAC